>CM066321.1:92668626-92768626 GCA_033807775.1 Saussurea involucrata | reverse complement strand
AAGTCGCAATCAACTACTGCGACTTCTCCCTCATGTCGCAACCAAATGTTGCGACAACCCCCCTCAAGTCGCAACCAACTGTTGCAACATAGCACCAAGTCGCAACCCACTATTGCGACTTCACGAGAAAGTCGCAACTCAAGGTCGCGACATTCATGAAGATCGCAACCTTCAACCATGTCGCAACCCACAGTTGCGACATGCTTGAATGTCTCAGTTAACTGCTCATCCTAAAACCCATAAATCTAATCTTTTAAGCTATGCATGTTGCTGTAATTATGCAGATAAGTTTAAGACCATTAATATAACCTAACCATATGCTCAGATTTTCCAAAACATCCCAAAATCATCAAAACCCACTTCTAAAACTCATGTAAACTTAGTACACATAAAAGTAAGGATTATATAGATTAAATACCTTTGTTGTCTTGCTGTGAATCTTAAAAATCCAGCTGAATCTTGCCTTCTTCTTCTTCTTCCTTCCCTTCTATGGTTCTATATCTTTCTCAACCGAAAACACACACACACATGTATTCTAAATATCTAATTTTGTTAAGAGAGTGACACATCTTCTAATGGATATGCTTAAAGGCGGTGGTGGAGGTGATGTTTGGCAAAAATACCAAACAAACCCCAAACTTACTCTATATGGCAAAATACATCCCTATATTTCCATATAAAAATTAAAACTTACCCCTTAACTTCTAACTCCATAATTACTCAACTAACATTTATAAAACTAACTCCAAACCCTTCTTAAATTAAAATAATAACACTAAATAAATTAATGACGTACCTGGTTATTACAACATCTCCCCCTTAAAAGAATTCCGTCCCGGAATTCAGTTAAGTGAACAGATGAGGGTATTTGGTTCTCATTTCTGACTCTGATTCCCATGTAGCATCCTGACCCCTATGATGTCGCCACTGAACTTTCACTTGTCTTATCTCCTTATTCCGTAGAACTTTGACTTTTCGGTCAACAATAGCTTCAGGTTCCTCCACATAATTCAACTTTTCATCAACTTGTATATCCGGTAGAGACACTGCCTGAACTGGTGTAACCAAACACTTTCGAAAATTGGACACATGAAAGGCGTTGTGAATCCTGCTTAACTCTGGAGGTAAATCTAGTCGGTAAGCTACTTCCCCAATTCTTTCAGTAATTGCAAACGGTCCAATATATCTCGGACTAAGTTTACCTTGCTTTCCAAATCGAATGACTCCTTTCCAAGGTGAGACTTTTAACATCACAAAATCTCCAACTTGGAACTCTAACGGTTTCCGGCGTCGGTCGACATAGCTTTTCTGTCTGTCTTGAGCCACTTTCAATCTTTCCCGAATCTGAGTAACCTTATCCGCTGTTAACTACACTATATCTGGTCCTGCTAACTGTTTCTCTCCCACTTCATTCCAACACAGAGGCGTTCGACATTTTCTACCATACAATACTTCAAACGGTGCCGCTTGAATGCTGGAATGATAACTGTTGTTGTAGGCAAATTCGATCAATGGTAAATGTTTATCCCACGACCCCCCAAAGTCAACAATGCAAGCCCGGAGCATATCTTCTAATGTCTGAATCGTTCGTTCACTCTGACCGTCAGTTTGAGGATGATAAGCTTTACTTAACTTTATCTGCGTTCCCATCTCCTTTTGGAAACTTCTCCAGAATCTTGAAGTAAAACGACTATCCCGATCTGAAATAATCGAGATTGGAAATCCATGTCGAGTTACTATTTCATCAATGTACAATTTGGCTAAGCGTTCCATCGAATCAGTTTTCTTTATCGGTAAGAAGTGAGCAGACTTCGTTAATCTATCAACAATCACCCAAATAGAATCAAATCCCTTCGGAGTCCTTGGTAGCTTTGCGATAAAATCTGTAGTAATCTGATCCCATTTCCACATCGGTATTTCCAATCGTTGTAACTGACCAAACGACTTTTGATGTTCAATCTTTACCTTCTTGCAAGTAGTACAATTTTCCACATACTGAGAAATGCTTCTTTTAATTCCCGGCCACCAATAAAATTGTTTCAGATCTTTATACATCTTATTCGTACCTGGATGTATAGAGAATCGAGACTGATGAACTTCTTGAAGTACCCGGTCACGTAAACCACCCAAACGAGGCACCCAAATTCTGTTTCCCAAACACAACAACCCACGATCATCCTTTACTAGCAATGCAGATAACCTCACTAACCGTTCTGATTTCAAATGTTCTTCCCGATAGGCTTCTATTTGATACTTCAGCAATTCATCGAAAATGTTAGGTAGCAGCTCAGCTCGTAGTGCAATAACCTTTATTGTTCCACTTCTTTCTTGACGACTCAATGCATCGGCTACTACATTCGCCTTTCCCGGATGATAAAGAATTTCACAGTCGTAATCATTCACCAGTTCTAGCCATATTCTTTGCCTCATATTTAATTCCTTCTGATCGAAAAGATGTTGGAGACTCTTATGATCAGTATAAATTTGACATTTGGAACCATAAAGATAATGTCTCCAAATCTTCAACGCGAATACAACTGCTGCAAGCTCCATGTCATGCGTAGGATACTGTCTTTCATGATCTTTCAACTGACGAGAAGCATAAGCTATAACTTTTCCACGCTGCATTAGTACACACCCCAATCCCAGTTTGGAAGCATCACTGTAAACAACAAAGTCTTCGGAACCTTCAGGTAATGACAAAATCGGTGCGCTGCAAAGTTTCTCTTTCAATATTCGGAATGCTTCATCCTGTTCTGCTTTCCATTCAAACTTTAGATTCTTCCGAGTCAGCTTAGTCAAAGGCGTCGCGATACGAGAGAAGTCTTTTATAAACTTTCGATAGTAGCCGGCTAAACCCAGAAAACTACGTACTTCAGTTGGCGTTCTCGGTGGTTCCCACTTTTCAATCGCTTCTACTTTCATTGGATCAACTTGAATACCTTTCACGGAAACTACATGCCCCAGAAACTGAACTTCCCGTAGCCAGAATTCACATTTTGAAAATTTAGCATACAACTTTTCTCGCTTCAATAGTTCTAGAACCAAACGAAGATGTTGAGCGTGTTCTTCCTTGGATCGGGAATAGATAAGTATATCATCGATAAATACAATCACGAATTTATCAAGATACTGCTTACATACCCGATTCATTAAATCCATAAAGGCAGCTGGAGCATTCGTCAAACCAAACGGCATCACTAAGAATTCATAATGACCATACCTTGTGCGAAAAGCAGTTTTCAGAACGTCTTCTTCTTTAACCTTCAACTGATGATAACCGGATCTTAGATCAATCTTGGAGAAATAACAAGCTCCAACTAATTGATCGAAGAGATTATCAATGCTGGGTAACGGATACTTGTTCTTGATCGTACGCTTATTCAATTCCCGGTAGTCGATACACATTCTCATCGAACCATCCTTCTTTTTCACAAATAAAACTGGTGCTCCCCACGGCGAAGAACTCGGTCTAATGAAGCCTTTATCTGAAAGATCCTGCAGTTGAGTCATCATCTCTTTCATCTCTGGAGGTGCCAAACGATACGGTGCACGGGCAACAGGAGCAGCTCCAGGAATCAGATCTATACCAAACTCTACCTGTCTAACGGGCGGAAGGCTATTCAAGTCTTCGGGGAAAACTTCTGGAAATTCACTAACAATTGGAATATCTTCCAACTTACTCTTCTCTAGCTTAGTATCTATCACATAAGCTAAGTAACTCGGGCAAACTTTATTAACACACTTACGGGCTTTTATCATAGATATAAGACTCGACTGATGATTTCTACGATCACCATAAATCACTACTGGCCCCTTCTCAGGTAACACAACATTTATTAACTTCTTATCACAAATTATGTTATCTTGATTCTCGGCTAACCAATCCATTCCCACTACCACATCAAACTCGACCAGGGCTATTGGAAATAACTGAATCGGTACTCCGCACCCTTCTATATCTATCACACAGTTATCAAATACTTCTTTAACCGACACTTGATTTGCAGTATCTACCATTAAAGCATGATCTAACACTTTAGGCTTTAAATGCATATAAGCAGCAAATGAAGGAGACACAAACGATCGGTTTGCACCGGAATCAAATAACACCTTAGCACGTGTAGAATTTATTAGGAATGTACCTGTAACCACGTCCGGATTTTCCTCAGCTTCCTTTGCTGTCATATGAAATGAACGACCCCTGGTTCTTGCTGGTTCTAGCCTCGGTACTACTGGTCTGACACCCGTCGGCCTTACTAACGTACCACCTGATTGTATTCTACCCAGTGGACAATCGGACTGAAGATGATCAAGAGAATTGCACGAATAACAAAATCTAACAACTCGACAGTCTTTAGCAATGTGACCGACCTTTCCGCACTTATAACAATTTCTAGAATCTACTTGACAGCTTCCTTGATGAAAACGGTGACATTTTGGGCAAGATCTTTCAACTGGTTGAAAAGGTGGACGGCTATCAAATCGCTGGAACCTTGACTTCTTCGGATCGTGTGGTGGTCCTTCCCATTTTCTCTTTCCCATACTTTTATCACTCACATCCCTCCTATTATCTCGCTCCACATCTTCCGCGGCATCTACTGCAGCTGAGAAAGTATCGGGTCCCTTTGCAGCTACTAGCCTTCTGACATCTGAATTCAACCCGAAGATAAACCTCTCCACTTTCATTGCCTCCGTGGCAATGTAATACTCCGCAAAACGAGATTTTCTAGAAAACGAGCAGTGTAGTCCCGAACAGATAAGTTTCCTTGCTGCAAATTCATAAACTCCCCCTCTAGTTGTTTAACAGCTGCATGAGGACAGAACTGCTTCCGGAAAGCTATAACAAATTCTTCCCACGAGAAGGTAGAATATATGTCCGAACCTCCCGAAGATATATGAGCTTCCCACCAGTACAAAGCGTCACCCTTCAACATTGCGGTTCCATAAAGTATCATATCCTCTTCCGCGCACTTGCTAGTCTTGAAGATGGATTCTATTTCCTTCAACCATCACATAGCTTTCACTGGATCCCGATCTCCTGAATAGGTCGGAGGCTTACAACTAAGAAACATTTTGTAATCACACTTTTTCATTACGGGTCCAACGGTAGGAGTAATAGGCATCTCTTCTTCATGTATGGGATCTGGTCTTTCCGTTTCGGTATTATGAGTCTGGTTAAACATAGCCTGAATATTTGCCTGTAATCTTCCCATTTCAGCCGCTAGGTCGTCTCTCGTAACAAACTTCGTACCACGTCCCTGAACTCTGCCCCCACTTCTGCCTCTACCTCTTTCTCCCCCTCTTCCCCTTCCTCCGGCTGTTGGATTGGTTCTATTCGGATTTCCTTCCCCTTCCCGATTTGTTCGTCTCGTACCACTTGCAATTCTGTTGATTCAAACAAGGTTAATTATACACATAAACACATACCCCATATAACAAGGTATTCCAGTCCAAACATGTACCTGTAAGATCACAATTACACTGGCCAGGTGTAATCAGAAATTACCTTACATGATGTTCCTCCTACCTTTTTATATTTAACATCCCAAGATTCTACAATAACAGGGACATCCTACTTCACATGCAGTTTAAGTCTAGGTACAAGTACTAATACCTAAATCCCTTAAACTAGGGCTCTGATACCATCTGTAACAACCCGGATTCCCAACATACAAATAACATATATTTCACCACAAAATAATACATCATATTTCATTTACGGTCCCTTAGCTTAACCAAATAGGTCTTTCCACTACAAACTTTTTCTTTTATAATAAAGTACAAAATGTCATATCAGATACAAAACACATCTTGAATCTTCATAATCATTTATCTTCCAAAAAGCTAGACATGATAAACCTATCATTTGTCCTTACTTGCTCCTCGACCTGGAATACATATTTTAAAACAAAAATGAGGGTTAGACCTTGAGGTCTAGTGAGAAAATCCTCGTTAGTTAAAAATCATCTTTTACAAACATTCAATACACATAATACATATAATAAAAATACCAAATATGATTCATGCATCATGTATTATTCCATCTCTTTCTCTTTCTCTTTCTCTTGGCCATATTAATTGGTAGCAAGCCAATTAATTAATATACACCGCTGTACTAAATACAGCCAACACCACTGTCCCTCTGTACAGCCAACTTTCACCGGTCCTAAGCCCGGCCAACTAGCACCCATGCAATGTAATACTCATATAAACACCATATGCACAATATTACATTCATTCACATACATGTATTCCATTTGAAAACATTTTAAGTAAAAACTCACTTGATTCGTTTAATTTCCAAGATCTTCCCACGCTATTACCAAGCACTCCAAATTCTTCAGTCCCGTTTTACGGAATCTGTACCACATAAATACAAATATTTCTTTTAAAGACTAAAATCTCTAAAATCCTGAAATCCTCGACTCAAGTCGCAATCAACCATGGAAATACTCTATGTCGCAATACACTACACCAAGTCGCAACCAACTACTGCGACACAGTACCAAGTCGCAATCAACTACTGCGACTTCTCCCTCATGTCGCAACCAACTGTTGCGACAACCCCCCTCAAGTCGCAACCAACTGTTGCAACATAGCACCAAGTCGCAGCCCACTATTGCGACATCACGAGAAAGTCGCAACTCAAGGTCGCGACATTCATGAAGATCGCAACCTTCAACCATGTCGCAACCCACAGTTGCGACATGCTTGAATGTCTCAGTTAACTGCTCATCCTAAAACCCAGAAATCTAATCTTTTAAGCTATGCATGTTGCTGTAATTATGCAGATAAGTTTAAGACCATTAATATAACCTAACCATATGCTCAGATTTTCCAAAACATCCCTAAATCATCAAAACCCACTTCTAAAACTCATGTAAACTTAGTACACATAAAAGTAAGGATTATATAGATTAAATACCTTTGTTGTCTTGCTGTGAATCTTAAAAATCCAGCTGAATCTTGCCTTCTTCTTCTTCCTTCCCTTCTACGGTTCTATCTCTCTCTCAACCGAAAACACACACACATGTATTCTAAATATCTAATTTTGTTAAGAGAGTGACACATCTCCTAATGGAGATGCTTAAAGGCGGTGGTGGAGGTGATGTTTGGCAAAAATACCAAACAAACCCCAAAGTTACTCTATATGGCAAAATACATCCCTATATTTCCATATAAAAATTAAAACTTACCCCTTAACTTCTAACTCCATAATTACTCAACTAACATTTATAAAACTAACTCCAAACCCTTCTTAAATTAAAATAATAACACTAAATAAATTAATGACGTACCTGGTTATTACAAAAACTCATGAGAAGTGTTACAGGAGCATGATGGTAATTTTACTAAAACATCATATTGTTTCATAAGAGCATTCAATTTATGGTAGTATTCAGAAACAGGAACACCATTTTGACTCAGAGAATTAATTTTCTGATGCAGATTAAAAGTAACAGATCCATCAATTTTATCATAAGTTTCCTTAAGTTCATCCCAAACTTTGGAAGCAATTTTTGAAAAACTTGACTTAGAAACAGATCTTCAGATATAGAACCAAGAATCCAGGACAACACCACAGAGTTACATCTATCCCACTGTTTTCCCAATATATCATTGTCAGTAGGACGAGCAACAGATCCATCAACAAAAACTAGTTTATTTTTGGTCTCTAAAGCAAGTATCATAGCACAGGACCAAACTTTGTAATTTTTAGTTCCACTTAACTTCAAGGTCATAATAGAGACACCTAAAGTATCACTCGGATGAAGATACAAAGGATCTCCAAAGTCCAGCTTAGCAATCAGAGATTGCTCAGCTGAACGTTTGGGAGTTTCTTCACCAGTCATGATAACAACATGAAGCTAAACAACACACACGGTGAAAAAACTAAGAGACTATACTGACAGGATTCCTTGCCACTCAGAGGTGGTAGGTCAAGACAATCTCTTAGCCACCAAACGAAGAAGATAAGAGGAGAAAGCACACAAGAGATAAAGAAACTTACCAGAAGCCTGATACACCTGTGAAGAAGAGAGAAAAAAACAACTTACAGTGGTACGTTAACTAAGTGCACATCGAAAACAAAGGTCACAACCACAGTCTCTAACAAAGTAGAGACCAGAAACCAACCTGAACAAATCACAAATCCAGAGGAAGTCTAGGCCTAAGAGGCCTGACTAGATCCAGACCAAACAATCAACAAAACCTCACACTAGTGATAATAACACCACATATCAAATATCTGTGATGTACCTCACGAGTAAGAGATCCGGTTAGGAAGTTTTGACAAAATAACGAAAGAATGAAAAAACCTTTAGAGAAGAATTTAACAGAGATTATCAAAAATCTAAGTGAACAGTAGAGACAAGAACAGAGATATAAGCGCATGTACTAAAAAAACAAGATCTAAACAAGATGTTCCAGATAAAGATCTAAACAAAATGATCCAGATCTAGGAACCAAAACTGTACACAAATCCACTTGAAAAGTACAATCATACAGATCTAAGTAAATATGCATACAATCATAACACACATATCAGTTCAGATCAGAACGTCATTTATGAGACAAAAGTAAGAAGAAGGTTGTTCAGATCTATTAGACAAAGAAATAACAGTCATAAAAATCAAATAAAAAACCTCAGATGTACCAGATCTAAAAAGATAAGGATACCGAAAGAAGGCAAAAAAGATGAAACTCCTCATGTATGTTCAGATCTATTCAAGATAAGAACAATACGAGATGAATATGAAGAGAGAAACACAGAACACTTCAGATGTATCAGATCTAAAAAGATAAGAACATCAAAAGAGTCAAATATGATGAATCACCTCAGATGTGTTCAGATGTATAAAGATAAGAACATCAAAAGAGTCAAATATGATGAATCACCTAAGATGTGTTCAGATCTATTCGAGATAAGAACATCAACGAGATTTGAAATGTAAGAACAAAAGAAAAAACTCAGATGTGTCCAAATCTAACAAGGTAAGAACAAGAAGTGAGAGAAACACGGAATAGAGGCAAGGATCGTTACATATATAATAAGATAAGAACAAAACCTTGCGATACTTCGAGAAAACAGAACCAGATTCAAAGAAGAAAGCTATTTAGACTGTTTTAGATTTTCGAAAAACAAACAATCAAAAGAGCACGAAAAAACCACGAAGAGCTTACCACTGTTGATGAAAGAAATCAGAGGAGATCGATATCACGCTCTGATGCCATATTGAAAAGTTTAATACCAACAGATTACAGTACAAAAGATTACAAGATGAAAGGTTATCAATCTTCAAGAGGATTGAAGACGATAATGAAACCCTAAACTAGAAAAGGAAGAAACCCTAACTAGTGAGAGGAAGTAAGCTTATTCTAAAATACTGAGAAATTGAAAATGAATTGGTTCAATCTAAAATCAACGCATGATACACTTTATATATAAACACCAAATTTGCACTCCAGTCCTCCATCTTTAGTTAAAGAGCTCCACTACCCTCGAACACTCACAAGAAGTGAGGCACAGTCCTCCTTATCCTCATCTTTCAGATTTAAGCCAAAATACCCCTCATACTTCCTGAAATTCCATAAACACACTACATAAGACTATGAGTGACAAGATTGGTTAAGATAACTTTACCTTTTAACAGTGACCATACCGACTATATGTACATTGATTTCTTTTAATTGTATCTCATCACATTGTCGCATATATATTTATGATGTGAGGAATTGTGCGTATGAATACAAAGAAACAAAATAGGTTAAACGAATGATTTGTAAAGATCACATATGTAAAAACCCAAAACCAATAACATCTAAAATATAGCATTACAACCCATATGGTTCCAGATAAAATAAAATATATAACACTCAATTCAATTTCCGCAATGGTAATACATAACTACAATTGAGATTTACTATGTCTACCGGTAACTTCGAGCTTCCACCAAGTCTCTTCAACGACATCGCCTCCCTTCTTTCCCTTGGACAAACTTCTAACTAAACTCTCACCTGAAAATAGTTTTAGTTTTTGAAAAGCGTGGGTTAGACCATGAGGTCTAGTGAGTTCCCTCTAAAAACAAACATTCGCGCCACAAATAACATTTAAACAGTTTATAAGCATTTATAAACAAATTACGCCTTTTAAAATAATAAACGCACGTACGACACTTGTTGATGGCACACGCTATGGTCACGCACACCTGTGACAACGTGTTTGGCTCACACTGCCTTTAATTGGGACACCCCTAGGCATAAACAGGACACTCCCCCCAATATGAACATTTGCGGGACACACACCCGACTTAACACATCACATAATCCCTTCAAATGTATGCATACATATCAAATCATATTTCATGTCAAGATAAAACATACGATTTTATAATCATCTCATGCGTCAGAAATTTGTACGTCACCAACATTTTCAGTTAGAAAGACTCACATGCCGTCCTCGTTTAGCTCTTTCTCACTTAAGCTTTTGATCCTTAAACCAAACACCTACGAGTTAAACAAACACACAAGAGTGATAAGTCACTCGCTCATCCCTCACGGCCGTCTCTCAGCTCCCTTAAAAGACTCTCTAAACGACACCTCAGACTTAGCTCGAAGAAACCGACGAACATTCACGAAATACCCGGATAACACCCATCCGGGTTCTAGCCACTGACGACCAGTGCTCGGTTTCTGTAACAACCCAGTCTAAAATAAAGCATGCAATTCATATAAAACGAAATATCCCAAAACCGGGTTCCAAAATTTCTTACATAGGTCTCAAAATTTGGTTGACGGAAACAACCTATACACAACTGAGAATAAACTAAATACTGAATCGATAGTGGCACTGCCTCTAACTGCACTTATTCGCTAGCACGCTCAGCTCACTTGCCAGAGCCTCCAACTACCTGCTTACCTGAAAAGGTTTAGTTTGGAAAATGCGAGGGTTAGACCATGAGGTCTAATGAGCTCCCTCCCGACAGTACTAAAAACATTTAAAAAACAGTTTATAATTTTCGCATATAAAACTTTCACATATAAAACTTTGTAAAATTCTCTCACGGATAAATCCGCACTCGCAAATGGCACCCTGAAGTCACTCGAAAGTGACAACGAGTCAGTCTCACGCTGCCGTGCAGGGTCACTCTTCCCAAGGCATAAACGGGTCACTCTTCCCGCGTGAGCACTGGCGGGCCACTCTCCCCGACTTAGCCAGTTTACGTCTACACAATGTATGCATACATCTCATATACACTTTCAAACAAGTAAAATCATGCAAATAAACATAGCAATTTTACTCATTCACTTCCTTCTGAAAACATGTTCAAACACATGTTCAAAAACACGTATTTTAGCTAGAAAGACTCACCTGGTGCGCTTACATTCCTTTCCTACTCTGTTCCTGACTTCCAATCGATTTACCTGAGAAATGAATAAAGTACCATTGCTCAGATCCTAAACCAGCTTTCCGAACACTATCCGGGCTCAACTTACCTGCTACTAACTCTTACCGGATGCCTGCTACTTACCGGGTACTCACACTAACCGGGTACGACTACTTACCGGTCAACACCGCAAATCGGACAACTTACCGGGTAATCTACACTTATCGGGCACAAACTTACCGGAACACACATACTTACCGGACAACTTACCGAGCACAAGGTTACCGGATCACACATACTTACCGGACAACTTATCGAGCACAAGGTTACCGGATCACACATACTTACCGGACAACTTACCGAGCACAAGGTTAACGGATCACACATACTTACCGGTACTATCCGGGTTCTCTCCCGGTAACCTTCATCACAGGGGAACTTACCGGGTACGGCGCTGGAACGATTTCAGGGCCAAATCCTTGCTAAAAGTCCCTTAATCAAGACGTTAAAAGTGGTAAATGGCAATAAAACATTATAAGTTCAATCCTTCCAATTCTTAGCTACGCAAACACGATTTATGGGTGTTTAATCTTCCTTTAGAGCATCATTTTAACTTTGCCAAGTAAGAACTCTCAAATAACCCAACAATCATCATAACATTCAAAACTGGATTTAGTTAGAGATTACCTGATAGAATCTCTTGTGAAATCGGACTCCAAACCCACTTCTTCTTCTATTTGATGATTGGTGATCCTTTTCTTCAATTTTTGCACTTGAGTAAGAATCCCTCTCTTGCCCTCTCCTTCTCTCTAGCCGTCAACAATGCCACTGAATTGTTTCCCTAGCGTTTTGTGCCCAAAAGGTGGCTTTCACTCTCTAATTGAGACTCAATCTATACAATCAATCAATCAGTATGTGCAATATACCGGTCTTTGCGATATGCTCTTTCAAATAGATCACAGATCTTCCCGCTTAGCTGCACAGCTCTCTGAGCCTTTTTCCAAAAACTTACAAATTGGCCCCTAAACTTTCAAATTTACAAATTATTCCTAAAAACTCCACATCTCTTACATTTTTAGATCTGGTTATTACAACACTCCCCCCCTCAAAAGAATTCCGTCCCCGAAATTCCGTTTACAAAAAGGTGAGGGTATCTGAACTTCATATCTGCTTCTATTTCCCACGTTGCCTCTCGTTCCTTATGATACCTCCACTGAACCTTCACTAAACGAACTTCTTTGTTCCTCGTCTTTCGTACTTTACTGTGACAACAGTCAAACTTACGTTTCAGGTTAGAACTGAACTGTACGGTTTAGCTTTTCATGTTGTGGGTGTCACATTATAAAGTTAGCAGTTAGAGACAGTGTCGTTAGGAAAATTGAGGAATTTTGCATAGCCTTCACTTAAATGAGAGAATTATTCCTATATCTCATAAAATGCCATTTTTAATACCCTAAATACATATGTATAGATATATATATATATATATATATATATATATATATGTACTTTGCATAATTTTATAAAAACAAGTATTATGGATATATATAAACTAGTTAATAATTCAAATTTAAAAAAATAATAATAAAAATAAAAATAAAACACCATCATTTTATACAACACCACACTCCACCTCTCTCTCCCCCCTTCCCAAACCCCCCCCTTTTAACCCATCTCCTCTCTCATTTTCATCCATTCCAACCCATTCTCTCATCTCTCACTTCCTCTCTTTTCTCTCTAAGAGTTCTTACCTCTTTTTCTCTCTTCTTTCTCACTAAAACTCACTCACATATTCAGCCCCTAAAACACAAGAAAGTTCAAGTATTCAAGTCTTCACAAGGTAAAAATCATATGTAGTGCAAAGCCTACACTTTTCCTTGTTTATGTGTAACACCCCAAAATCTTTACCAATTTAAACCTCAAGTTATAACAGGTCATGACAATAAATACTTCAACTTATAAAAACAGACAGTGGATTAACCATCAAGAGTATATTCACATTACAAGATCCTTCAAACAACCTATCAATCTAATTATGTCACTACAACCAGATTAATCAAGTTATCTATCAATCCATCAAAATCTCCTCTTTGTTAAATTCATCCACCTCTGCTATATCAAAACGCTCGTCCCACAACCCTTTACTTCCCCGAGCTGGTACCTGGTAAGAAAACATCATTTGAAACGATTAGGCCAACGCCTAGTGAGAACATTCGTTTCCAAGATAACATTTGTAAAATCAATGTAAACAAGTTATTTCAAACCTGGTTACTCCTTTTCTTACCGTACGTGTAACTCTATTCCGTTCACACAATTTCTCCCAATTCCATGAATATGAATGACACACATTCCATCATCATACCATGTCTCAGAGCCATACTACGAATCTTCACTGATTCTAGATTAATGCTCTTATTCCGGAGGTTGCAATATGCACATGCCCATCTCCGTATACATCTATTCCAGAAACCGCAATATACACATGCCCGTTTCCGTACATATCTATTCCAGAAACTGCAATATACACATGCCCGTCTCCGTACACATCTATTCCAGAAACTGCAATATACACATGCCCGTCTCCGTACACATCTATTCCAGAAACTGCAATATACACATGCCCGTTTCCGTACACATCTATTCCAGAAACTGCAATATACACATGCCCGTTTCCACATTCCAGAAATTGCAATGTACACTTGCCCATTTCCCATTCCATGAGTATGACTGACAATAATTCTGTCATCATATCATGTCTAAGAGCCACACTACGAATCCTTACGGATTCTAGATTAATGCTCTCAACCAATAAATCGCGATTACACACGCCCATTTATCGGTAAGGAAGCAGAGATTACAAGCACTTATGTCAATCTCACTCTCTTCCTTAGAAATCAGGAATAACGATTAATACCACACGCCTATTCCATGATTTCCCACACACACTGGAATAACGATTAAACGAGTAATACCACACGCCTATTCCATGTGATTACCAAACTTTAGTGCCTATGGATCCATATCACCTAATTGTACTCATATAGGTATTTACTCAATATAAATTCCTCATAGCAACCGTATAAGCGAATTATATTTATACCTCGTAGATTCCTCATATCATTCAGTATGAGCAAATCATATATATATATATATATATATATATATATATATATATATATATATATATATATATATATATATATCGTACAGATTCCCTATAGCAATTGTATGAGCGAATCACATATAAATCTTATTTAATATAACATTATATTCCTGCCTAGTATCGACTAGCGCAATCTATAAACCTAACATACTACTTTTCAAGGGTATGTATGTTCAAGCTATATAATTCCCATCACAATTCCTAAATCGCATATTTCCACGATTTACATAAATGCACATTTCATTACATCCGGAAAGATACATATAATTCAAGGCCTCTAGATACTTAACTTATCAGATCCTTGAGCCATATCTAATTTTGATAGCATTTAGATATACTGGTTTCTTTACTCAACTCCCGATATGCTGTACCGGGACTCACCTGTACCGGGACTTGCCTCTACCGGGACATTCCACTACCGGGACTTGCATTACCGGGACATTCCACTACCGGGACTTGCACTACCGGGACTTGCATTACCGGGACTTGCATTACCGGGACATTCCACTACCGGGACTTGCACTACCGGGACTTTCATTACCCGGACATTCCACTACCGGGACTTGCACTACCGGGACTTTCAAGGTTTTGCGTACTGTCCGTTCAACAAGTCCTCAAATCGATTTAAAACATGAAATCGGTTCAATCTATGTATTCCATTCAGTCCTCAATCATTTTATACAGCTATATTAAGGTTAGTATAACCTGATTTGTACAACGAATCGAATGAACTCACCTTATGCTGTGAAACCGACTTCTGCACAAACAAGAACTTCAATCTTTTGAATATGATTCTGCAAGTCAAACCCAAGGTACAGATTCATTCATAAACTGACATCTAAATCGAATTTCTCCAATATTACAATCGATTCTTACCGAATGAAATCAATTTCTCGATTTCTTCTGTTCTCCTTCTTTCTCTCTGTCTTTTCTCTTTGTTGCCGACTCAAACAGACATGAATGAGATAATTTCTCATCCTCAGCCTTTATCCACACACACATTTAGGAAATGACCAAACATACCTCTAAGTTTAATTCTTTCCAAAAGTTACACTAAACTTTCATCTTTTGCATTTCAACCTTAAATTGGATTATAAAACTTCCATAAAATCCCAAGGTTACAACAAATACGAAAACATCCCAATTCTTATTAAAATACTAATAACGAAAATTTAGGATGTTACAATACTCCCCAACTTGAAAATGATTTCGTCCCCGAAATCAAAATCAGGTAAACAAAGAAGAGTACCAATCTCACATACTTTCTTCCGACTCTAAAGTCATACTAACAACTCAAAGATATAATATCATTATACCTATAATCACCCTCTTAGATTGTAATTTATCAAAAGATTTTTCTAAAATCGATTCCCGCTCCTTCTCATAACAACTTTTCTCATCAATTATGCTTCAATAACTACGGCAACCCATCATTGCATCCATGACTTACACGTTTCTTCGACACAAAATGCTATCACCTTCTCACATCACTATCGCACCACACAAACACGTTGCAACCAAGCACTACCAAGCACTAAAGGGTTGTATATCAAAGGTGATAACTCCATTGAACTCGTAGTATGACTACATTCTTATGTCCAAAGCTTTCTATCATTGCTTCCCCACGTTAACGTGGAATACTATCTTTCAAGTATCACTTGTCTCTTTCTCCCAACTTTTCACATACCGATAGTATTTTCTCATTACGAACATAACCAAACAGTTTCACCAAGATTTCTAACTTAAAATATTCGACCAAGTTATCTTGAAATGACATTACCGTTCGAAGTTACTACCCATTCCTTGATCTTTAACTAATACTATCTCGTACAATTCTTTCACACATAAGGAGCAACTTACCTTCCTTAACGATTTTGCCTCCACTACACCACACCAACTTACCAGCCACATGCTCCATCAACTTTATTGACAAATAGTACTTTCCATCCGGAATCCCCGAAAACTTCCATTCGGATACTCCCTCTTTCTGACTTCACATTACATACTAGTTGACATATCTATTTTGGCAATTCATGCCACTATTCGTTCGTACAATCTCCACCCATAACATTAACCACAGACCAGGTCTCTCATAGACTCGTACACAAAACATTTTATATTCCTATTTTCTCGCCCAAAAACCGAGTTTATTTCACTAAATATCTCCTCCCCAACTTTAGTTGAACTACCACTCACGGGTTTTTTTTAATTAACTTGAACTTATTCGTTCATACTAGCTCCTTATGATTCCAAACCAAAACAAAAACATGGTACAATCCCTCACTGTTCTTACCATCCCCACAAGGTGGTCCTTCAACTTTTAAACTTCTGATTCAAGACTTAACATTCATACATGACCCCAAAAAGGATAACCAATGCATTCACCTCAAGTAAACTTCAATTACAATACCGTTCATGCAATTTCAACCCCAAGCCTACGTTGAGCTCATCAAATCGGGTCAATACTCTTAAGACTCAACTGAGTTTAAAACCGAGCCATCTACTCAAGGATCTAATGATCATTATGCAATACACGTTCCGAGGCATGATAATCCTACGACCCCTTCATTGCTACTTTCCCAATGAAGTCAATTCATATATGCATTTGTATGTACTCTTATGTGCAATTCTTTTTTTTATACTCCACAATGTATATAATACGCCAATGTTCATTAGTTCCAAAGGTACTAAGAACACGTAAATTATCAAACAGTCTTCACACCTAAGACCGACACTTAAACCGGCACTCAATCAAATAAAATGCAGTTAAGCATATAACACATCCAAGACTCCAACTCGAGTCACTAAAACTGACAAACATTCAAAAGACTCATTTGAATATAAATCAAGCCTTTAAGGCCAAAATAAACGTTTGGTTAAACATGTGTCGCTCACACGGTTACTTAAACCAAAATACATTGTTACTCGAAATCTTTACCTTTTTAATCCCTTAATTGGCCATCGGCCCCAAAACAAAGGTTTACCACTCTTAAAACTTTACATGCTCGGATTTACCAAAATCCCCCAACCCACACGTTCACATTTTTAAAACGTAATACATCATAAATATTGCACATCCGCAATAAACATTAAAAACGTGCTTTAACTACATAACTTTCGCTTATGCAACAATAAATCAAAACTTCTTTCATTAGTGATTTATTCGTCAATCGCTCAAAATCCTTAACTATGCCGTACACAATAAAATATGCTTTGCGCATACCCTCTGCATAACAGCATACCGGTACCGCTCATGGTCTTTGTTCCTGTCCGCACAGGCATACGCGGGACGCACCCAGACCGCACCCAATGACAGACGAAAGGTCTCATACACCTTACACAACTATCGACTTCAAAGTCAAAAATTTGACATGTCGACACATCCTTAACCTTAAGGTCCTTAACTGAACCTAATTCTTCCTCCGGACACAACCGTCCCTCGGCAACTGTATTCCTAGTCAACGAACAAGGGTACAGACTCTCATACAACCGACACTAAAGTCCACTTTCGACTCTCACACTGTCCATCTCTCATTTGAACACAATTACCAAAACTACAAACTTTCTCCCAAGGTTTATCCAACACCTCTCCACTCTTGGAGTTCTTTCTTAGCTTATAACGTAATACTCTACGACCTAGCGAGTTCATAGCCTTTATGCATGACAAATCATTTCACACATTTTCTCATTTTAAATAACCCTACTGGGAACAACTTGGGCACACATACCCCAAAGTACTGCACAACGATCTCGAGAATCGTTTGCATATTAAATTTCCGAAAACTCAATCCTTCTCAACCAAAACAGTGTTGTTACGACGGTAATATACTAAATGAAAACCTCTTCATACGACAACAGTTCGAAAAAAATTTGACCGACACGAAATAAACTAGTCGGTTCTCTCACTTATTTATATGATGTTTAATAGGTCCATACTCCTGTTAGTTATTAAGCGTTTTGCTGACCAACGCTTTCTTGCTACAATTCAACTTTTCATGTAAAGTAAGAAATACTTTGTAAAAACTTCAAAAATTTCGCTGTGCGACGTAAATGGAATTGCCTTTTCTTTAAATACACTTTCGCACATGCTAATTCAACCTTGACTAAAATTGTTATTTATGCATTTGGTTTGAAATCATGAAAACTCATGTAACACACACTAAAACACCAGGCATAAAACTTTCCTCGCAATTGAAGGCTACTTACTCAAACGAGGTCAATCGTCTTACTTACGTAACTTATCATTGACACTCTACTTCCGACCAGTGGTCGCCCTCTCGGCCTTATAATATTTGCTATACATGCATTCTACGCCCCACATACTCAACCATGTCATACTATTTCCGTCTTGATCAATCATCTCATACTCTATCTTCACACATATCAATCCACCTACTAAAGGTTGCCTTGGCGGACTTTCATGAGTCCCGCCAATTCTAGGTTATCCTTCCAACCTCCAATCAATACTGATATGTCCTTCAAAGGACCTTGGTGGCGTATTCACCATCATTCTACTATAACATAAAGGGATAACCATAAGAAATGGTTATGCACGTACACTGTAACACCCTCGAATTTGGAAAGAGCAACTAATTAAAAATTTCGATAATACATTCACAATAACAGAATTTATCCCAATAAACTAACAAGGGAAACACCTCAATTTAAAGTCTACGATTGACCTCAACAAATGATGACCCTAAATTTATTACAAAGACTAAAACCACATCGGGTGTTACTTAATCCAAGTATAAGTTGCTAATCCCAGAATAAATGCGAAAGACTTTACTAAAACAAATCACCTCTCGTACACTCTACTAGCACTCGCCACTTCACAGTGTAGCTAAAGCTACTCCCAACCTGAGCCTGTTGCACATGCCGACAAATAAAAAGGGTTAGGCTAACGCCTAGTGAGTTCAAGCATTTTATCATGACTATATAAATTCATAAATCGAGAGGGGTGTAGTTTTAGTCATGATTTCAAAAGAGTTTACTTTAAATGCAAATCACCCATTTTCCAACTCACACAAAATCTATGAGAAAAGCTCCCAAATTATATAAAACGTTTTCCAAAATGAATTCCAACTCCAACTCACTCAAAACGTGATTGGAACGTAAATATCCCAAGAAATATAAACATGGACAAAACTCCAATATTTAAAACATCCAAATAGGATGAGGCATAGAACTCTGCCAGTGAACCATGAAGACATTTCATATAAATAAAGTGCGTCACCGAAAATATGGATAAAACTTTATACCCAAAAACCACACCTTTCGGTGACGGGGGAGACCCGATTCCATCGAAAGTGACGGGCACACAAAGTTAGGTTACTTATGATGTTACTGGATTACACCTCAAGTCCCGGTCCTAGTTCCCATGCCATAAAGACATCACAACCTCAAACCATAAACAGATTGCCTTTATTGCCTACTCAACAGAGTTACACCTCAAGGACTTACAGGGACCACATTGCATATCCAGTCTAGACGAGTTACACCTCAAGGACTCCAGTGTCCCCCATTGCCTACTCGCTAGTGGCCCCACGGCCTAACGCATATAACCATGCGTTCCAATAGTCCACTCTCCGTGCACAAGGAGATAGACCATCCAAATAAAGACGGACTTACATGCATATGGATCCAATGCAACACAGTCTACCAAACATGCTCAACCCGGAATGATTAAAACACCCAAGCATGCAAATATCAATAATGTGCAATAATATGCATCTAAACCTCAGTTAGGTAAACAAGTACCACAAAGCCGTTATTAACCCAAAACCTGACACGGTTAAGAAAAAAGGGTTTTCCCAAAAGGACTCACACCTTTACAATTCTCAAAATAACTCTTGACACTAAATCGGGTATTTCCCACATGGCTTATAAAATCAATTTACACTAACATGATTAAACCGTCAAATAAACCTCATTTTGAGCAATTAACCTTTTAAAGATAAAATATGATTTCTAACCATCCAAATATTTAAAAGCCCCAAATATGGGTGTTTTACACATTTATGAAGATAAACATTTCAAAAGAGTTAAATTATCCAAATAACTCAACCACGTATCTTTTCAAGTAAAACACACACATATTTGTAAAATACTCATTTTGGCATGTACGACGTTTTCGCAAAGTAACTTGAACTCACCTTGCTAGATTTAAGCTAAATCTAGAGTTCTCCAAACGTAAGCTCCTTTGAAGAACTTGAATCCTCAAGCCCAAGTTCCAAAAACCTAGATCCACAAGTTTCCAACCATAAATAATCATCTCCAAACACTTATATATGTTTCCCCTAACATAAAACATCCAAAAATCACCAAAACACCAAACCCTAACTTCTTAGATGAAGAAAAGTGAGAAGTTTACCTCAACCACCACCAAATACTCTTGGATCATTCATCATACTTCAAAACTCTTTCTAGATCCTTGAAGAGCTCTCAAAAACGAAACCGTAGCAACTTGAATCATCAAAATCGGAGTTGTGGTGAGAAAGTTATGAAGGTTTGAAGTTTGGGGCTGAAAGTTCGCGACTTAATAGACTCAAGAGAGTTGCGCGGTTTGTCCCGCGGTTTATAAGTCGCGTGGAAAGCCGCGCGGCTCCCTGTTTGGTCGGTCGGTCGATCGGATACTGTTTTGGCCGTAACTTCTTCGTTATAGCTCCGTTTTCGCCCCGGAAAGAACCGTTGGACTCGTATTCGAATTCCCCATCCAACAAGACCATAAAATCTAGGATTTAACCCCAAAACTTATTTTTCATATTTTTCTTAAAGATCGGTTCCACACTGATTCGACATGGTACTTATCCGAAATTACGGGTGTTACAATCCTCCCAACCTTAGAATGATTTCGTCCTCGAAATCTAGTTCTCACACAATTCATGGCTACCGCGCCCAACACCTTCCAATTTCCTTATGTTTCAACCAGATTCGAATCTTAATCCCCACAGAATTGTACATAACAATTTCTTGGTGTTACTCACAACGAGTCCTTGCTTAGGCATAATACACTTACATCCAATTGAAGGCCTATTTTACTAGTTTGGGCTTTCAACCACCAGACTTAAGTTGTCTCCCAACCTTAGAATGATCCCCAATCACTCTACATCCACATGTTCTTAAATTTTATCTTCAAACTAGCCCAAAGTTCAATCACCACCGAAATCAATTAAAACCTCTGAATCCCAAATATTTTCGCCACTTGGACTAGCATTCACTCCTAATAGATTCCATCAATTCCAACACCAACGGTCATCACTGACCCATCAATTACATAATTCCAAAGATACGTCCCAATTATCAAACATCAAGTTGACAGTTTCTCTTACCACGCAAGGAAAGTCATTTCCCTAAATTCTCTTATCACAAAAGAGCATCTTAAGATTACTACTACCATTACCATCATTCTTTTAAAATCGGCTACAATCCCCCAATTACACTAAAGGTGCTTGGCCTCAAGCCCCAAAAGTCAATACCTAAATATATCACCTACCTCAAATAGGTTACCGCGCTTTTATTCTCTTAATTACAAAGGCCATCATCCCTTAACCGATACCATTCAGTCTACGGTATTAACACACGTGAAATACTCAAGCTTCCACCGTCGAAGTGCTACACGCATTTACTCTTAACCGGGTTACTTATCCTTTCTAAGGTCCTAACGAGTTCAAGGTTTTCAAGTGCGTTATTCAATAAATATGCCAATTAATAAAAACCATTCACAAAATTTCAACGTAAAGATTTTCATATCAAATAAATCGTACACATAGAAAACTACTATCGTTAATTCGGTAGTTACGCAAAAATGGACACGCTCGTCCCACATATGAAAATCATGTTGAAAATTATTCCATTGTAGTTCCGTTTACCCACAAAACGCAAAAGCGAAATAAACAATTGCTTTAAAATAAACCACCACGGTTCTAGTATGGATTGACTCATGACATGCACGTAAAGTAACTGCTCGACCTTAAACAGGGTGCAACAGAAAGGTGTGCACATATTTCAAAAGAAGTCCCAAATGACATTTGACTACAAAATTTCCTTTATAGCCATAAGATGGCATGGAACAAGGTTCACCAACAAAATTTTGTGCGCGTCAGTTCATTTTACAAAACGATGAAACGGTTTACGAATTCACCTTAGTCAAAACACAAAATGACTAGTGTAAATTCCATATTTAAATCCAAAACCCATCCGTTTCCATCACTTGAAAATATCGACTAAAACATCTTAAAACCTTACATTGGGGTAGACATGCAAGCTTGTAACACTTCCATAGAAATTTCCTTGAAATGAAATAACATGCATTAATTAACTCACACCAAAATTTCAAAAGATGGGGTTCTTTAAATCGATTTCCAAAATTTCCTCAAATGGTCACATAACGACACACGAGCAAAATGTTTCTGACAAAACTGCACACAACAATGTATTTTCAAAAAGAAAAATTAGGAGGAACAATTTCTAGTAAATGGTTGACACCGTAGAGGGTCAAACCGACTTCAAATCTCGAATTGTACTAACGGTGCGAGTCAATGTTCAAAAACATGAGAAATTACATGCACCATAGTTTTATACAAATAATTTTTCTAAAATCTTCCTCACGAAGCATTTTCCAAAGTTTCGTACTTGGAACATAAATGTCAAAACATCATTGCTTAAAATGTATTTGTCAAAGATACTCAAAACGCACATTTCCTCCAAAACCAAAAGGTTTTCAATTTTCCAAAATATTCGGCAAATCAAAATTGACCAATGTCAACGACTCATACCTTAGTGTTTTCCAAATATCACGTATCATAAGCCACCCGTGATCCCCACACCACTAAAACATGCTTTGACCAAATGGCCTTTCATTTAAACAAGGAGTTAATAAAACGTTTTCATCCACGACTCGTTTAACAAAGTGTCGAGAAATAATGGTTACCAAGCTATGCATACCCCTAAGCCGACATAACGCATTTACATGAAATGATAATAAAACACTCAACTGACCGAAAGCGCATTAAGTAAACTGTTATAAAATACCATCATGTGTTCTTTCATGCATTACTTATGTCATGTATAAATCAATCCACATACTGAACAGGTTGCAACAAAATGTGATAACACAAATCTTTGAAAGAGAATTTACGCGACACTAAAGTTTCAAAACTTATCTCTTTGGTCGCCCTTTGGCATCAAATTAACTTTTCTCAACAAAACTCGAGTGGGACCAAATGCCGAACATAACTTGTAAACTTTTCACATAAGTAAATAGAGTATGCACATTGTAAAATTGTACTCACACGACCCAAAACGTCGTACAATAAAACTCCATGAAATTCAACGAACCCAATGACTTCAGGTCAACCAAATAGCACCAAACATTGTGTTTCAAAAGTCAAATTGCATTAAGCAAAATCATGGCTAAATGCCAAATTCCAAAATCCCTTCTATGGTAATACCACAAAAACAACATCGTTTAACAACTCACATTAAACAAATTATCCAAAGTAGTTTTACACAGACATCATGGAAAACAACTTTCCGTCCCAACTCTAACATATGTGGAGGAGATCCAATGTTAAAGTCACAAGCCGTAGTTACTTGCCCAATATCTTAAACATCATAAAAATATGATTATCATTATATCTAAAACAATGTTGAACAACAATGACGTAAAGCAAAACAAATTCTGGCGGAGTTTGCAACTCCCGCAATAAAACGGTTTCATGCACGTTCAAAACCATGATTTGAAATCTTGTGTGTGTGCTAAACATTTCTCAAAATTCAAAATACAATCCATATAAGGATTTGAAACACAAGAATTAGTTGGTGCAATTTATTTTCAAAATAAACTCCGTGCATGATTTAGTCGGCATTCAACGTCTAAACTCATGCTCCTCCAAATCCTCCGGTCCACTATTTTCACCCGGATACTTTAACTTCTTAAGGCAAGTTGGGAAATACATCAATTAACTTTACGGTTTTTCCTCAAATCAAAATCGGCTCAATAAGCCTATGGTTCTAATCCAACCATCAATCTCGACTCGAGACGGTCTACTTAAAGCAAATGTCATGCTTATCGTCACTCCAAGTGACTAATACTAGAATCGTCCATCTATTCCAACGACTACTAGCTTAGAACCTCCTTTACTACTCCAACGATCATCACATTAAAGTAATTCAAGTATGCACATGTACTAGTAGATTCACCATGACACTGGCCAGGTATCACTATGAACGCACCGTACATGGTTATCCTTGTTACTCTCGACGTGATTCTCGTTTCTAACAACATCCATCAACTTCAAAACGTCCTATCTTAAAGTGCCTAATGGTGAATTTAACTCTCGTTTACTTAAACCAACGCTAGTTTGAGTCTAGGTATCCAAAATCAACACCTAAATCTCTCAAACTTATGCTCTGATACCAACTTGTAACACCCTCGAATTTGGAAAGAGCAACTAATTAAAAATTTCGATAATACATTCACAATAACAGAATTTATCCCAATAAACTAACAAGGGAAACACCTCAATTTAAAGTCTACGATTGACCTCAACAAATGATGACCCTAAATTTATTACAAAGACTAAAACCACATCGGGTGTTACTTAATCCAAGTATAAGTTGCTAATCCCAAAATAAATGCGGAAGACTCTACTAAAACAAATCACCTCTCGTGCACTCTACTAGCACTCGCCACTTCACAGTGTAGCTAAAGCTACTCCCAACCTGAGTCTGTTGCACATGCCGACAAATAAAAAGGGTTAGGTTAACGCCTAGTGAGTTCAAGCATTTTATCATGACTATATAAATTCATAAATCGAGAGGGGTGTAGTTTTAGTCATGATTTCAAAAGAGTTTACTTTAAATGCAAATCACCCATTTTCCAACTCACACAAAATCTATGAGAAAAGCTCCCAAATTATATAAAACGTTTTCCAAAATGAATTCCAACTCCAACTCACTCAAAACGTGATTGGAACGTAAATATCCCAAGAAATATAAACATGGACAAAACTCCAATATTTAAAACATCCAAATAGGATGAGGCATAGAACTCTTTCAGTGAACCATGAAGACATTTCATAAAAATAAAGTGCGTCACCGAAAATATGGATAAAACTTTATACCAAAAAACCACACCTTTCGGTGACGGGGGAGACCCGATTCCATCGAAAGTGACGGGCACACAAAGTTAGGTTACTTATGATGTTACTGGATTACACCTCAAGTCCCGGTCCTAGTTCCCATGCCATAAAGACATCACAACCTCAAACCATAAACAGATTGCCTTTATTGCCTACTCCACAGAGTTACACCTCAAGGACTTACAGGGACCACATTGCATATCCAGTCTAGACGAGTTACACCTCAAGGACTCCAGTGTCCCCCATTGCCTACTCGCTAGTGGCCCCACGGCCTAACGCATATAACCATGCGTTCCAATAGTCCACTCTTCGTGCACAAGGATATAGACCATCCAAATAAAGACTGACTTACATGCATATGGATCGAATGCAACACAGTCTACCAAACATGCTTAACCCGGAATGATTAAAACACCCAAGCATGCAAATATCAATAATGTGCAATAATATGCATCTAAACCTCAGTTAGGTAAACAAGTACCACAAAGCCGTTATTAACCCAAAACCTGACACGGTTAAGCAAAAAGGGTTTTCCCAAAAGGACTCACACCTTTACAATTCTCAAAATAATTCTTGACACTAAATCGGGTATTTCCCACATGGCTTATAAAATCAATTTACACTAACATGATTAAACCGTCAAATAAACCTCATTTTGAGCAATTAACCTTTTAAAGACAAAATATGATTTCTAACCATCCAAATATTTAAAAGCCCCAAATATGGGTGTTTTACACATTTATGAAGATAAACATTTCAAAAGAGTTAAATTATCCAAATAACTCAACCACGTATCTTTTCAAGTAAAACACACACATATTTGTAAAATACTCATTTTGGCATGTACGACGTTTTCGCAAAGTAACTTGAACTCACCTTGCTAGATTTAAGCTAAATCTAGAGTTCTCCAAACGTAAGCTCCTTTGAAGAACTTGAATCCTCAAGCCCAACTTCCAAAAACCTAGATCCACAAGTTTCCAACCATAAATAATCATCTCCAAACACTTATATATGTTTCCCCTAACATAAAACATCCAAAAATCACCAAAACACCAAACCCTAACTTCTTAGATGAAGAAAACTGAGAAGTTTACCTCAACCATCACCAAATACTCTTGGATCATTCATCATACTTCAAAACTCTTTCTAGATCCTTGAAGAGCTCTAAAAAACGAAACCGTAGCAATTTGAATCATCAAAATCAGAGTTGTGGTGAGAAAGTTATGAAGGTTTGAAGTTTGGGGCTGAAAGTTCGCGACTTAATAGACTCAAGAGAGTTGCGCGGTTTGTCCCGCGGTTTATAAGTCGCGTGGAAAGCCGCGCGGCTCCCTGTTTGGTCGGTCGGTCGGTCCGATACTGTTTTGGCCGTAACTTCTTCGTTATAGCTCCGTTTTCGCTCCGGAAAGAACCGTTGGACTCGTATTCGAATTCCCCATCCAACAAGACCATAAAATCTAGGATTTAACCCCAAAACTTATTTTTCATATTTTTCTTAAAGATCGGTTCCACACTGATTCGACATGGTACTTCTCCGAAATTACGGGTGTTACAATCCTCCCAACCTTAGAATGATTTCGTCCTCGAAATCTAGTTCTCACACAATTCATGGCTACCGCGCCCAACACCTTCCAAGTTCCTTCTGTTTCAACCAGATTCGAATCTTAATCCCCACAGAATTGTACATAACAATTTCTTGGTGTTACTCACAACGAGTCCTTGCTTAGGCATAATACACTTACATCCAATTGAAGGCCTATTTTACTAGTTTAGGCTTTCAACCACCAGACATAAGTTGTCTCCCAACCTTAGAATGATCCATACTATCCCAATGACAGATTCGAGCTCCTCAATCACTCCACATCCACATGTTCTTAAATTTTATCTTCAAACTAGCCCAAAGTTCAATCACCACCGAAATCAATTAAAACCTCTGAATCCCAAATATTTTCGCCACTTGGACTAGCATTCACTCCTAATAGATTCCATCAATTCCAACACCAACGGTCATCACTGACCCATCAATTACATAATTCCAAAGATACGTCCCAATTATCAAACATCAAGTTGACAGTTTCTCTTACCACGCAAGGAAAGTCATTTCCCTAAATTCTCTTATCACAAAAGAGCATCTTAAGATTACTACTACCATTACCATCATTCTTTTAAAATCGGCTACAATCCCCCAATTACACTAAAGGTGCTTGGCCTCAAGCCCAAAAGTCAATACCTAAATATATCACCTACCTCAAATAGGTTACCGCGCTTTTATTCTCTTAATTACAAAGGCCATCATCCCTTAACCGATACCATTCAGTCTACGGTATTATCACACGTGAAATACTCAAGCTTCCACCGTCGAAGTGCTACACGCATTTACTCTTAACCGGGTTACTTGCCCTTTCTAAGGTCCTAACGAGTTCAAGGTTTTCAAGTGCGTTATTCAATAAATATGCCAATTAATCAAAACCATTCACAAAATTTCAACGTAAAGATTTTCATATCAAATAAATCGTACACATAGAAAACTACTATCGTTAATTCGGTAGTTACGCAAAAATGGACACGCTCGTCCCACATATGAAAATCATGTTGAAAATTATTCCATTGTAGTTCCGTTTACCCACAAAACGCAAAAGCGAAATAAACAATTGCTTTAAAATAAACCACCACGGTTCTAGTATGGATTGACTCATGACATGCACGTAAAGTAACTGCTCGACCTTAAACAGGGTGCAACAGAAAGGTGTGCACATATTTCAAAAGAAGTCCCAAATGACATTTGACTACAAAATTTCCTTTATAGCCATAAGATGGCATGGAACAAGGTTCACCAACAAAATTTTGTGCGCGTCAGTTCATTTTACAAAACGATGAAACGGTTTACAAATTCACCTTAGTCAAAACACAAAATGACTTGTGTAAATTCCATATTTAAATCCAAAACCCATCCGTTTCCATCACTTGAAAATATCGACTAAAACATCTTAAAACCTTACATTGGGGTAGGCATGCAAGCTTGTAACACTTCCATAGAAATTTCCTTGAAATGAAATAACATGCATTAATTAACTCACACCAAAATTTCAAAAGATGGGGTTCTTTAAATCGATTTCCAAAATTTCCTCAAATGGTCACATAACGACACACGAGCAAAATGTTTCTGACAAAACTGCACACAACAATGTATTTTCAAAAAGAAAAATTAGGAGGAACAATTTCTAGTAAATGGTTGACACCGTAGAGGGTCAAACCGACTTCAAATCTCGAATTGTACTAACGGTGCGAGTCAATGTTCAAAAACATGAGAAATTACATGCACCATAGTTTTATACAAATAATTTTTCTAAAATCTTCCTCACGAAGCATTTCCCAAAGTTTCGTACTTGGAACATAAATGTCAAAACATCATTGCTTAAAATGTATTTGTCAAAGATACTCAAAACGCACATTTCCTCCAAAACCAAAAGGTTTTCAATTTTCCAAAATATTCGGCAAATCAAAATTGACCAATGTCAACGACTCATACCTTAGTGTTTTCCAAATATCACGTATCATAAGCCACCCGTGATCCCCACACCACTAAAACATGCTTTGACCAAATGGCCTTTCATTTAAACAAGGAGTTAATAAAACGTTTTCATCCACGACTCGTTTAACAAAGTGTCGAGAAATAATGGTTACCAAGCTATGCATACCCCTAAGCCGACATAACGCATTTACATGAAATGATAATAAAACACTCAACTGACCGAAAGCGCATTAAGTAAACTGTTATAAAATACCATCATGTGTTCTTTCATGCATTACTTATGTCATGTATAAATCAATCCACATACTGAACAGGTTGCAACAAAATGTGTTAACACAAATCTTTGAAAGAGAATTTACGCGACACTAAAGTTTCAAAACTTATCTCTTTGGTCGCCCTTTGGCATCAAATTAACTTTTCTCAACAAAACTCGAGTGGGACCAAATGCCCAACATAACTTGTAAACTTTTCACATAAGTAAATAGAGTATGCACATTGTAAAATTGTACTCACACGACCCAAAACGTCGTACAATAAAACTCCATGAAATTCAACGAACCCAATGACTCCAGGTCAACCAAATAGCACCAAACATTGTGTTTCAAAAGTCAAATTGCATTAAGCAAAATCATGGCTAAATGCCAAATTCCAAAATCCCTTCTATGGTAATACCACAAAAACAACATCGTTTAACAACTCACATTAAACAAATTATCCAAAGTAGTTTTACACAGACATCATGGAAAACAACTTTCCGTCCCAACTCTAACATATGTGGAGGAGATCCAATGTTAAAGTCACAAGCCGTAGTTACTTGCCCAATATCTTAAACATCATAAAAATATGATTATCATTATATCTAAAACAATGTTGAACAACAATGACGTAAAGCAAAACAAATTCCGGCGGAGTTTGCAACTCCCGCAATAAAACGGTTTCATGCACGTTCAAAACCATGATTTGAAATATTGTGTGTGTGCTAAACATTTCTCAAAATTCAAAATACAATCCATATAAGGATTTGAAACAAAGAATTAGTTGGTGCAATTTATTTTCAAAATAAACTCCGTGCATGACTTAGTCGGCATTCAACGTCTCAACTCATGCTCCTCCAAATCCTCCGGTCCACTATTTTCACCCGGATACTTTAACTTCTTAAGGCAAGTTGGGAAATACATCAATTAACTTTACGGTTTTTCCTCAAATCAAAATCGGCTCAATAAGCCTATGGTTCTAATCCAACCATCAATCTCGACCCGAGACGGTCTACTTAAAGCAAATGTCATGCTTATCGTCACTCCAAGTGACTAATACTAGAATCGTCCATCTATTCCAACGACTACTAGCTTAGAACCTCCTTTACTACTCCAACGATCATCACATTAAAGTAATTCAAGTATGCACATGTACTAGTAGATTCACCATGACGCTGGCCAGGTATCACTATGAACGCACCGTACATGGTTATCCTTGTTACTCTCGACGTGATTCTCGTTTCTAACAACATCCATCAACTTCAAAACGTCCTATCTTAAAGTGCCTAATGGTGAATTTAACTCTCGTTTACTTAAACCAACGCTAGTTTGAGTCTAGGTATCCAAAATCAACACCTAAATCTCTCAAACTTATGCTCTGATACCAACTTGTAACACCCTCGAATTTGGAAAGAGCAACTAATTAAAAATTTCGATAATACATTCACAATAACAGAATTTATCCCAATAAACTAACAAGGGAAACACCTCAATTTAAAGTCTACGATTGACCTCAACAAATGATGACCCTAAATTTATTACAAAGACTAAAACCACATCGGGTGTTACTTAATCCAAGTATAAGTTGCTAATCCCAAAATAAATGCGGAAGACTCTACTAAAACAAATCACCTCTCGTGCACTCTACTAGCACTCGCCACTTCACAGTGTAGCTAAAGCCACTCCCAACCTGAGCCTGTTGCACATGCCGACAAATAAAAAGGGTTAGGCTAACGCCTAGTGAGTTCAAGCATTTTATCATGACTATATAAATTCATAAATCGAGAGGGGTGTAGTTTTAGTCATGATTTCAAAAGAGTTTACTTTAAATGCAAATCACCCATTTTCCAACTCACACAAAATCTATGAGAAAAGCTCCCAAATTATATAAAACGTTTTCCAAAATGAATTCCAACTCCAACTCACTCAAAACGTGATTGGAACGTAAATATCCCAAGAAATATAAACATGGACAAAACTCCAATATTTAAAACATCCAAATAGGATGAGGCATAGAACTCTGCCAGTGAACCATGAAGACATTTCATAAAAATAAAGTGCGTCACCGAAAATATGGATAAAACTTTATACCCAAAAACCACACCTTTCGGTGACGGGGGAGACCCGATTCCATCGAAAGTGACGGGCACACAAAGTTAGGTTACTTATGATGTTACTGGATTACACCTCAAGTCCCGGTCCTAGTTCCCATGCCATAAAGACATCACAACCTCAAACCATAAACAGATTGCCTTTATTGCCTACTCAACAGAGTTACACCTCAAGGACTTACAGGGACCACATTGCATATCCAGTCTAGACGAGTTACACCTCAAGGACTCCAGTGTCCCCCATTGCCTACTCGCTAGTGGCCCCACGGCCTAACGCATATAACCATGCGTTCCAATAGTCCACTCTCCGTGCACAAGGAGATAGACCATCCAAATAAAGACGGACTTACATGCATATGGATCCAATGCAACACAGTCTACCAAACATGCTCAACCCGGAATGATTAAAACACCCAAGCATGCAAATATCAATAATGTGCAATAATATGCATCTAAACCTCAGTTAGGTAAACAAGTACCACAAAGCCGTTATTAACCCAAAACCTGACACGGTTAAGCAAAAAGGGTTTTCCCAAAAGGACTCACACATTTACAATTCTCAAAATAACTCTTGACACTAAATCGGGTATTTCCCACATGGCTTATAAAATCAATTTACACTAACATGATTAAACCGTCAAATAAACCTCATTTTGAGCAATTAACCTTTTAAAGACAAAATATGATTTCTAACCATCCAATTATTCAAAAGCCCCAAATATGGGTGTTTTACACATTTATGAAGATAAACATTTCAAAAGAGTTAAATTATCCAAATAACTCAACCACGTATCTTTTCAAGTAAAACACACACATATTTGTAAAATACTCATTTTGGCATGTACGACGTTTTCGCAAAGTAACTTGAACTCACCTTGCTAGATTTAAGCTAAATCTAGAGTTCTCCAAACATAAGCTCCTTTGAAGAACTTGAATCCTCAAGCCCAACTTCCAAAAACCTAGATCCACAAGTTTCCAACCATAAATAATCATCTCCAAACACTTATATATGTTTCCCCTAACATAAAACATCCAAAAATCACCAAAACACCAAACCCTAACTTCTTAGATGAAGAAAAGTGAGAAGTTTACCTCAACCACCACTAAATACTCTTGGATCATTCATCATACTTCAAAACTCTTTCTAGATCCTTGAAGATCTCTCAAAAACGAAACCGTAGCAACTTGAATCATCAAAATCGGAGTTGTGGTGAGAAAGTTATGAAGGTTTGAAGTTTGGGGCTGAAAGTTCGCGACTTAATAGACTCAAGAGAGTTGCGCGGTTTGTCCCGCGGTTTATAAGTCGCGTGGAAAGCCGTGCGGCTCCCTGTTTGGTCGGTCGGTCGGTCGGATACTGTTTTGGCCGTAACTTCTTCGTTATAGCTCCGTTTTTGCTCCGGAAAGAACCGTTGGACTCGTATTCGAATTCCCCGTCCAACAAGACCATAAAATCTAGGATTTAACCCCAAAACTTATTTTTCATATTTTTCTTAAAGATCGGTTCCACACTGATTCGACATGGTACTTATCCGAAATTACGGGTGTTACATACACACATACAAAACGTACCTTATCGATCGTTAGTCACTGTAATAATTCAGAAATAAGCATGCTCGTGTAACAATATATTCATAATAACCGTAGCTAATTGGAATTGTGAACATATCAACAGGAGAATCCTCGTTACCATTGTCACAGTACTAATTTCACGTATTTCCGTTAACTCTAAGACTATCACGTCTTAACACTTCTACCCATATCTCACATATCATAACCTACTCCATCACAGCTTAAGTCTAAGTATCTCATCAGCATACTTAGTTCTCTTAAACTAGTGCTCTGATACCATATTGTAACACCCCAAAATCTTTACCAATTTAAACCTCAAGTTATAACAGGTCATGACAATAAATACTTCAACTTATAAAAACAGACAGTGGATTAACCATCAAGAGTATATTCACATTACAAGATCCTTCAAACAACCTATCAATCTAATTATGTCACTACAACCAGATTAATCAAGTTATCTATCAATCCATCAAAATCTCCTCTTTGTTAAATTCATCCACCTCTGCTATATCAAAACGCTCGTCCCACAACCCTTTACTTCCCCGAGCTGGTACCTGGTAAGAAAACATCATTTGAAACGATTAGGCCAACGCCTAGTGAGAACATTCGTTTCCAAGATAACATTTGTAAAATCAATGTAAACAAGTTATTTCAAACCTGGTTACTCCTTTTCTTACCGTACGTGTAACTCTATTCCGTTCACACAATTTCTCCCAATTCCATGAATATGAATGACACACATTCCATCATCATACCATGTCTCAGAGCCATACTACGAATCTTCACTGATTCTAGATTAATGCTCTTATTCTGGAGGTTGCAATATGCACATGCCCATCTCCGTATACATCTATTCCAGAAACCGCAATATACACATGCCCGTTTCCGTACACATCTATTCCAGAAACTGCAATATACACATGCCCGTCTCCGTACACATCTATTCCAGAAACTGCAATATACACATGCCCATCTCCGTACACATCTATTCCAGAAACTGCAATATACACATGCCCGTTTCCGTACACATCTATTCCAGAAACTGCAATATACACATGCCCGTTTCCATATTCCAGAAATTGCAATGTACACTTGCCCATTTCCCATTCCATGAGTATGACTGACAATAATTCCGTCATCATATCATGCCTAAGAGCCACACTACGAATCCTTACGGATTCTAGATTAATGCTCTCAACCAATAAATCGTGATTACACACGCCCATTTATCGGTAAGGAAGCAGAGATTACAAGCACTTATGTCAATCTCACTCTCTTCCTTAGAAATCAGGAATAACGATTAATACCACACGCCTATTCCATGATTTCCCACACACACTGGAATAACGATTAAACGAGTAATACCACACGCCTATTCCATGTGATTACCAAACTTTAGTGCCTATGGATCCATATCACCTAATTGTACTCATATAGGTATTTACTCAATATAAATTCCTCATAGCAACCGTATAAGCGAATTATATTTATACCTCGTAGATTCCTCATATCATTCAGTATGAGCAAATCATATATATATATATATATATATATATATATATCGTACAGATTCCTCATAGCAACTGTATGAGCGAATCACATATAAATCTTATTTAATATAACATTATATTCCTACCTAGTATCGACTAGCGCAGTCTATAAACCTAACATACTACTTTTCAAGGGTATGTATGTTCAAGCTATATAATTCCCATCACAATTCCTAAATCGCATATTTCCACGATTTACATAAATGCACATTTCATTACATCCGGAAAGATACATATAATTCAAGGCCTCTAGATACTTAACTTATCAGATCCTTGAGCCATATCTAATTTTGATAGCATTTAGATATACTGGTTTCTTTACTCAACTCCCGATATGCTGTACCGGGACTCACCTGTACCGGGACTTGCCTCTACTGGGACTTGCCTCTACCGGGACTTGCCACTACCAGGACATTCCACTACTGGGACATTCCACTACCGAGACTTGCATTACCGGGACATTCCACTACCGGGACTTGCACTACCGGGACTTGCATTACTGGGACATTCCACTACCGGGACTTGCACTACCGGGACATTCCACTACCGGGACTTGCACTACCGGGACTTTCAAGGTTTTGCGTACTATCCATTCAACAAGTCCTCAAATCGATTTAAAACATGAAATCGGTTCAATCTATGTATTCCATTCAGTCCTCAATCATTTTATACAGCTATATTAAGGTTAGTATAACTTAAAAACACTGATTTGTACAACGAATCGAATGAACTCACCTTATGCTGTGAAACCGACTTCTGCACAAACAAGAACTTCAATCTTTTGAATATGATTCTGCAATTCAAACCCAAGGTACAGATTCATTCATAAACTGACATTTAAATCGAATTTCTCCAATATTACAATCGATTCTTACCGAATGAAATCAATTTCTCGATTTCTTATGTTCTCCTTCTTTCTCTCTGTCTTTTCTCTTTGTTGCCGACTCAAACAGACATGAATGAGATAATTTCTCATCCTCAGCCTTTATCCACACACACATTTAGGAAATGACCAAACATACCTCTAAGTTTAATTCTTTCCAAAAGTTACACTAAACTTTCATCTTTTGCATTTCAACCTTAAATTGGATTATAAAACTTCCATAAAATCCCAAGGTTACAACAAATACGAAAACATCCCAATTCTTATTAAAATACTAATAACGAAATTTTAGGATGTTACATTATGTTCTTGCATTTTCTCTAAATCTTCTCCTACTTCTACACTAGTTTACATGTTGTTTTGTTATATCAATATCTTTGAATCTTGATGTTTGTAGATTCATCACCTTAACATCTTGTATGTTATTAAAAAGGGTATGAATCCATGACCAAACCCAAGTTAAGATCAAAGATGGGCATTTAACTTACATGCATAAAGTTTTCTTAAAAGATCTATACTTTTTGATCCAAAAGTTGTATGAAGAGCTCTTTGACTTCACTAAAAACATGTTTTAATCAACAATGCATGTGCCAAAAAGTTACTATTTTAAGTTGCATGGAGAAGTTCTTGGCATAAACACCCAAGAAATCTTCAAAAAGACCCATTTTCAATTTCTACAAAAGATGAGTTTGATAGATAGCATGCATGTGGTTTAAATGGTCTAAAAATATGTTTTAAAACTGAAAATATCTGTATGGGGAAGTTTCAAATCGGATTCCATGCAAAAGGAACAAAATCATGACAAAATATAAAGTTTAGATATATTCTCTTAAAGCTATCTTTTGACAGCATTCTGTCAGAAATTTCCAGTGACTTTGCAAGGCCATATCTCACTCAACAATTATCCAAATAAGGTGAAACTTCTTCTGGAAATTTTTTTTATGTGTTAAGATTCGAACCCAAGTGGTTTCACTCAAAAACTCAAAGATTTAGACCTTCAAACATTTTTCACAAAAACAGTGTGCAAACAGCAAAGCTTTCTGTAGTAGTTTTACGTAAAGAATTATTTCATGTACTTAATCCCATCTAAAAATTATGAATCTTATGTCAAAGGTTTCCTAACACCTTAAGTTATATGGACATAAAATATCTTCACCTAAATGCCTCTGGAAGATATCCAAAAACGAACTGGAAGTGACAACAAATTCGGGACAGCAAAGGATAACTTTCTGCTTTGGTTACAATCTAACTCTTAGACCCTTTTCATCACTTCTTGTGATGAAATTGCGGTGATACTAACATATTTGAATTATTATAACCTACATACTATATGTATATGCATTTTATTATTTTAACTTTTCATTTTGAACCCTTTTCATCATTCTTGTGATGAAATTGCGGTATATATATATACTATATATAACTTCAATCTAACATATGTAACGTATTATATATAAATTACTAACTTCGGTTAATTCCTTATAACTTATAAACTTAATCACAACAAATGCATTTTATGATGATTTGGATAACTAAGCGATATCAAGGACTAAGGCTTAAGCATAGAATCTTACTAGTGTCCTTACCTTCATAGGATCGAAGTAGGATCGTTGTGCGGGTTGCATCGTGAACCTCTTGGAAACATCTTCGATTACCACTGTGAGTTTTCACAGCCCCTTTTTACTATTTTGTACATTTTGGGGTGAAAAGCATGTTACAAATTACTTACGCATCGGTTGTATCATTTACTCAAACTGATTTACATTGCTACAAACTTTTATGCGCCATGGTATATATGCTTATGTTAGTTGATTCTGAGTTTAACATTTATTTTAAAGTCCCCGGTACTAACTACACTCCCATTAGCTCTCTTTGCGAGCCGCTTGGTATATTATGGATAACGTTATTTGGTTGACACCCCCTCACCTCGCGAGTGCATAATTACCACTAACTTATTATGTTTGTGAGGAACATGTGTCTTTGGGGCGTGTACGGTCAGTAGGTTTGGGTAGTGGGCTCATTACTTTAACATATTTGCATACGATACTATACCTTGCGCATGTTGACAAACGAACTCTTAATCCATTGTGCGGATTTACAAAAATGCTTTATAACTACAACCGAATACTCAATCCACTGTGCGGATTTACAAACTTGCATTAAAACTGTTATGCATACCGAAAACCTGTGAACTCACCAACTATTCAATAGTTGACCCTCTCCTTTACATGCTTTTCAGGAAATATCAAGTAAGGTTGAACTTTAGAAGGCACCACAAGTAGCGACATCCAACATTTTCTTTATCATGTCAATTTATGCTTTTGGACAAGTTTGTATTTCGGAACAAGTTGTACTTTTGTAAATTTTTTGATATGATGATTGTGTGTTGTTTTCTACCTTACGCAATGAAACCTTGAACTGTGACATCCCGTACTTCTGCTTTAGCGGGGTGTGACATTTACTGTCTAACGGAATAGCCACATCGGTCTCGGCCAAACATTTCTTCAGGTTTGACACATTAAATGTCGGATGAATCCTTCTTAACTCTTCTGGCAAGTCTGACTTGCATGCCTCGGCTCCAACTCGTTCAATAATGGCTAAACCAACTCCTTATTGTCAGTGTTTCTTGCAAGGTCGCCAACATCTCAACTTCCAATATTTGCTCCCCATAAATAAAGACGTGCATCGCCCTATGAATTCTTCTAAAATCTCATCGGGCACCACAAGATCGTACACTACCTACTCAACTTCCATAACTTCAACGGTTCCCAGAACGTAGTTGTAATAACCAGATTTTCTAATTGGCATTGAAAGTTGGTGGCCAAAGTGAGAAGATTGAAACTTTAGTGCTCAAGGGTGAAATGAGAGAGAGTTAAATAAGAGGAAACCCTATGTTCTTCATTTCTTTTGTGTTGGTTCTGTGGATCGATAGAAGAAAAAGGGAGAAGAGAGTTTGAGAGCCAAAACCCTAAGGTGGGGGTGTGGAAGAAGAAAGGCTTCAAGGATTGATGGTAGCATCTTCAAGGTATAATTTCTCCTTCTACATCTTCTTTCTCTTTGTGGTGATGTTTAGTTAGAAGTATTAATGGAGTATTCTAGAGTTAGATTATGGGTTTGTTACCTTCTTTGAGAATCCTTCACCAATTCAATGGTGGAAGTTGATTCTAGCAAGGTTTTGGGCTTTAATGGAGTTTTGAGTTTTTGAGGATAAAAGTGGTGAATCATTAGATGGATTTAATGGATTAGATATTGTTTTAATTGTTGGTAATTGGTTCTTAATGTTGTTTATATCCATGATGTCGATTTGGAAGAATTAGAACTGAGTTGGGGGAATTTAGAGATGAGAAACCCTTGGCTTTTGGAAGAAAATTCGTGCAGGGAAAACAAACCAGAGATCCGCGCCGATCTCGGCGCCGATGGATCGGCGCCACCATCGGCGCCAGGCTCTGTTTCTTTGTTTTTCGTTTTTGCTTCGTTGGTCGTTTGGGCTTGGGTCCGAGGCTTGGTTTAGGGGATTGTCTTAGGACATTATGGGGAATGTTTTAGAGCATAATTGGGGAGTCTAATACCTCATTTGTTAACCCCAATTCAGGTGATCGTTTGGTGTTTAAGTGAGCTCCAAGTAGTGAGTCGTTTAGCCGAGCATCAGGTGAGTTCCCTTATGCCTTATTTCTATCTTTTAAAATGAAATGCGAAGAATTGATATGTCTGAAAATGAGTTACTTGATTATCATGAATCTTATGTTTTCTTATGCATGAAAAGTGTTAGTTTGTAATGTGGAAGGAGGATATTCCTCGCGTAAGTTTAAAGCATGTTCTAAGTGTTTATGCTGGTGATAGAGTCGGGTTACACAGTGGAGGACCCCCGAGTTGCCGTCCCTGGCTTTGTAAGGTGATGAGTTGCCGTCCCTGGCTTTGTAAGGTGATGAGTTGCCGTCCCTGGCTTTGTAAGGTGATGAGTTGTCGTGCCTGGCTTTGTAAGGTGTTATTGGTCCGTACCACTGTGTATACCCTTGTTTGAGCTCAAACTTGTTAAGTACTGTTTGCAAGGAAACGTGTTTCTAAAAATGTTTTGTGGTCACGCTTTTAGGAGGGAATTCACTAGACCTTATGGTCTAACCCTCGCTTTTCAAAAATAAAAACCATTTTCAGGTATTAACCGTGTATGGAGTTTCATCTGATGATATTGGAAGGTTGGGTCGTGGCAAAGGGGCGAGAGATAGAGAAGACTTGTAGAGTACCGCCGAGCTTCTTGTAGTAACTCAGTTGTGAAGGTAGTTTCCGCTGCGAGTTTAGAGTAATTTAGATGTATTGTAGACTTTGGGACCGTTTTTGATTGAAATGTTAAATCTTATATTTTATTAATTTCTGGGTTGTTACAAATGGTATCAGAGCCATAGTTTAAGGGATTTAGGCGACCGGATGGGCCTAAACTTAAACTGTGGAGTAGAGTGGGACACAACTGAGATATAGGAAGCCATTAGGAATGACCGTGATCATAGGATATCTTGACAATAGTAGTGAGAACCCTCATGTAAGGTAAATTCAAGTAGCATCTGGCCAATGCTATTATGGATTTACAGGTGCATGGGTGTAATCAATCGCTATTGTCGGGATGGGTGGTGAGAGTGGCAGTATGTAGAAGGTTCTAACCTTGTGCTTGATAGCAAAGAGTTGATGTGTCGTGGGAGACCCCTTGTATTGTGGTGTTTGTAACTTCTAGAAGGAGTGTGGTCTAGAATGTTGATGAGCTGTCTGGAGGTAAACTCTCTGGGATAGGAAGTGAGAAGTATGTTGGCATCTTGAAAACCTTCAATTCAAGATCGAGTGAGGGAATCTAGTCTTGGATTCCTTAGTCAAACGGTTTAGTGGCAAGGTTAATGATTGTAAGATATCAGTGTTGATTTGAGGTATGTATGAGAATAGAAGGTGAGCTAAGTGGTCGATTGTTAAACCATGTAAGAGTGATCAGTCAGGAGGGTTATGAAGCACTTGTGCTACAAGTTGTAGCATAAGTAAGGAAGCGGTTGTTGGTTGTAGTATGGTACCAGTGAAGAGTTAAAGTGGGTGCAACGATTGACTTAGTTAGAGTGAATAGCCTTCCTTTTGCATATTGAATTCCATTCATTTTGCTGCTAAAACTATTATACGAGACTCTTTCATGTTAAAAAGCATGTGCGTGCATGATATGTTTTCTTGTTTTGGGGAAATGAGTTGACGCGTGCGAGCGTGTTTTCTTTAAAGTAAAAGACAAACTTGTTTTCATTATACGATAAAGCTTTGAACTTAGTGATTTACGAATTATTTCACGTTTTTCTTGTGGAGAGAATCTTCGTTACGAGAATATTGAAAACATTTTATTGCGAGGTTTGTTTTACAAACAAAATGAGTGCTGACTCGTTATTTTCATGTAAGCGAGTGTTGGAGTTAACTGACCCACTTTGGGTAAGTGATTTCGTTCTGAATTCTCTAGCCGTATTGGAAAAGGTTTCGTTGGAGATGACCGTTGTGTCGGCAACGAGTTGGATAGACAAGGGTACGAAGTATCGTAAGAGTGCCTGTGAGCGATCCTTGCGTTCGTTGCGTTTTTACTAATCGTCTTGAGTGGTGTTGGGTCATACATACTCAAGCTTGTTTTATGATTTTGTGTCTACTGTTTTTTTTTTTTTTTAAAAAAGGGTGTTCAAAACGATTTCAATCGTTGTGTCATTATGCATGAAGGCTATGAACTCGCTAGGTCGGGAAGGGTATTGCGATTGAGGTTGAAGAAAGGCTTTGGGTGAGGAAAATTTTCAGTTGGATAAGATGTGGTCGAGTTATGACCTTAGTGTTCCCGTTAGAGGAAGTGGGTGAATATCGGGAGTCTCAGGCAGTGAATTTGGGAATGTCGGTATGATTGTAGTTCTAGCTATCGCTTGGCTATGTGAGAATAGTTTTAACTGCGGTAAAAGTTGAATGGTTAGAGTGTTTCTGTTGGTGAAATGGTAATAAGTAGCGTTACGTTACTTGATGTAATGTTATCGGCTTTGAGTCGGAGTACTAAGATGTTTGGGTAATTAAATTTCTACGCTAAAAAAAAGGTCTTGTGTTTCCTCAAGTGAGAGCGGTGGGGTGTAAGTTGGTTATGAAGAGTTGGACGAAGTGGATTCTGTTAGGAATCTAGGTGGTCTAGGACGAATGGAATCTTCACATGTAGTCCATTGATATGGAGGTTTGCGACTGTTTATCATGTCTTAAGTTAGAGGCGTTGTCAGGAAACTGAATCGTGAGAATGAACCCGTTGCGGGCAAGCGAAGGAGGTCGTCCAAGAATGTGTAAATGATATGGTGTAGGAACACCTAGTTAGGGCATTAGGAGAACGGAAGATCACCAATGTAGATGTGATGTCCATTGAGGTTTTGATGATTCGCTTGCGCGTAAAGTGTCTAGCACAGCGGAAATAAATCGCGATGAGTTGGCGAGGAACGAGAAATTGTTCGGGGAGTTAGGAGAAATAGATCCCTTCAGGAATCCCTGACTGTCGTGATGCGACTGGACAATTGCATGTCGGTTGCCGTTGTTGAATCAGCGACCGTTCTGTTGGATAGTTGTCAGGAGGTTGGTATTGGAGAAGTAGCTATAGCGTGGTTATCTTGTGAGTGTTCGTGCTAGGATGTGAGGAGTTGTTCGGAGAAAGTTGTGTATCTGGCATGACGCTGGACCACCTTGTGTGATTGTTTCAAAGGTGATAGATCGTGGTTGCATAAGTAATTTCTTATGGGGTTCGATGAGCCATATAAGAACGAAATGATTAGTGTAATCGAAGCGGGTGTGCTTTGGGGAGTTGACCTGGACATGTGGTTCGTCTAGACCCAGGATAGGTAAGGTCGGGAAGCGTTTATACTTCAAATGAAAAGGGGTTGTGCGCAGCATGAAGGGAGTAGTATCTTTTGGGTGTGTAATGGCATCGTGAAGGCTTGTTTGCATTGAGTGGGTCGACTGTGTTGGAAAGTTAGGAGCTCGTGGTAGTTCTCGATGCTAAGTACTTTATGAGGAAGCTAAGTTCGTGCGACAGGTCTAAAAGTGGACTCATTTTAGCGAGACATTCTTTTGAGGCATCTTTAGCGTATTAAGTTAGAATGGAAACAAGTGGTCGGATGGAGTGCCCTGGTTGAGAGACCTTTGGATTAGATTCGGTATTGTTGGGGAGAATGCTCCTCGTGAGCATGTCGATAAGGTAGTGAGAATGTTTGAGTTATGTAGGAACTCGGGAGTTATAGTTCGACAAGTTGGGAAAGGACTAAGTAGCGAGATAGACTCGATTGTGTATACGGGAGGATGTGAAGGCAAGTTCGAATTGTGTGAATGATCATGAGAGATTTGGTCTGCAGGGTGATGTTATGGGCCAAGAGTGCTCGGATGTGTAGTGACCGTAGTTGTCAAGCTAAGTGTGCCAGCTAGTGTCGTAGTGATGTGATGTTAGAAAGAGAGGAAACATCGAATAGAAACCTTTTGGGGGTTTCAGATGAGGTGTTCGGTTTGTTAACCAGATTGTTGGAGCACGTGGGAGTAAGTTGACGTCGTGGTATGAGTATGTTAGGAATAGAATGACGGAGTGGTGGTGGGTGGTTACCCAAAATAGAAACCAAGTGTTTCTAGTTGTAAGAGTCGCTAAGTAAGCATGTTTCTGGGATCATTGGAAGTTTGAAGAAGATGATGAGATGTTAGTCAAAATGGGGTGTAGTAGATACGAAATCCTTAAGGAATGTGAGTGGTTCCTCATGTGTGAAAGGATTGTTCGAGGAAGTAAAGGTTGGAGATCAAGAATGTGTAGTGACGTCGAACACTGGTGTCGTTTCGAGATGACTTGGTTGAATGCCCTAAGTTAGGATCTTGGTGCAACTGTTTGGTTAGGCGAGTAATAGGAAAGTGGTATCAGCATGTGGGAAGGTCGAGAGAGAGGGGCAAGTAATGATTGGTGGGTTGTGCTCCACGCCAACGTGGGGAGGTGAAGTTAGTATGTCGGATTAAGTGAGTAAATTTGGAAGTAATAAACTTGACAGCAATGCCAAAAGGTGCAGCGTTGTGTAGATTGTCTTTCATAAGTGTGCGAACCTTTGGGAAGAGTATTGATGAAGGAAATTGTGTATGAGTTGAGTTAGTGACTCTGTGAGAAATATTTAAACGAATTGGTCGTGCAGTGATTAATCTAGTGAGAATAGTATGGTGTGACCATGGTTACTCCTCTTGGTTAAGTGAGGGTAATCGAAGTTATATTTTGTGTCTGAACGCTTGTGGCAAGTAGTGAGAAATCGATGTGCTTGCAGGATAAGTGGAATTCGGATAAGTGATCGCATCAAGGAGGGAGTATGGAGGTTCCTACTCCTAGTTGCGTATAAGTCGGGAGTGGTGTTGTAGTCGACGGACTGTGGTTGAGGTGGCCCAAGAAAGGGAAATATCACTCTGCATTGACGATTGTTTCGTTGGGAGAAGTAATCTAGAATTGTTTGTATTGCAATGAAGGAATTTCGGGTAGTGAGTTGTCGGGACGTACAGGTTTGGTCTTGTGTCAAGCTGTCTAAGGTGTGTTTGTCTCCGGTAGGTGAATCTCGTGTTGTGGCGGAGGATTTAACCGAGTCCCTCCTTAAAGGAAGTATAGATGCATGATAAGTCTTAGTTAATCTTATGTTGTCAAGGCCGATCGGGTAGGAGCGGTAGCCTACGAGTTAGGGTACCGTAAGAACTGAAGGGAATGCACCCATGGTTCCGGGTTTCGAATTTAGTGAGGTGGTTGACTGAGTCAGAATGTGGTTGTACTCTGGAGAAGTGTCAGTTTTGATGTGGGCAAGGCACCCGCATCTTTTCCAATGAGGAATTCCGGGGACGGAATTCTTTTAAGGGGGGAGTGTTGTAATAACCCGATTTTCTAGTTGGCATTGAAAGTTGGTGGCCAAAGTGAGAAGATTGAAACTTTAGTGCTCAAGGGTGAAATGAGAGAGAGTTAAATAAGAGGAAACCCTATGTTCTTCATTTCTTTTGTGTTGGTTCTGTGGATCGATAGAAGAAAAAGGGAGAAGAGAGTTTGAGAGCCAAAACCCTAAGGTGGGGTTGTGGAAGAAGGAAGGCTTCAAGGATTGATGGTAGCATCTTCAAGGTATAATTTCTCCTTCTATATCTTCTTTCTCTTTGTGGTGATGTTTAGTTAGAAGTATTAATGGAGTATTCTAGAGTTAGATTATGGGTTTGTTACCTTCTTTGAGAATCCTTCACCAATTCAATGGTGGAAGTTGATTCTAGCAAGGTTTTGGGCTTTAATGGAGTTTTGAGTTTTTGAGGATAAAAGTGGTGAATCATTAGATGGATTTAATGGATTAGATATTGTTTTAATTGTTGGTAATTGGTTCTTAATGTTGTTTATATCCATGATGTCGATTTGGAAGAATTAGAACTGAGTTGGGGGAATTTAGAGATGAGAAACCCTTGGCTTTTGGAAGAAAATTCGTGCAGGGAAAACAAACCAGAGATCCGCGCCGATCTCGGCGCCGATGGATCGGCGCCACCATCGGCGCCAGGCTCTGTTTCTTTGTTTTTCGTTTTTGCTTCGTTGGTCGTTTGGGCTTGGGTCCGAGGCTTGGTTTAGGGGATTGTCTTAGGACATTATGGGGAATGTTTTAGAGCATAATTGGGGAGTCTAATACCTCATTTGTTAACCCCAATTCAGGTGATCGTTTGGTGTTTAAGTGAGCTCCAAGTAGTGAGTCGTTTAGCCGAGCATCAGGTGAGTTCCCTTATGCCTTATTTCTATCTTTTAAAATGAAATGCGAAGAATTGATATGTCTGAAAATGAGTTACTTGATTATCATGAATCTTATGTTTTCTTATGCATGAAAAGTGTTAGTTTGTAATGTGGAAGGAGGATATTCCTCGAGTAAGTTTAAAGCATGTTCTAAGTGTTTATGCTGGTGATAGAGTCGGGTTACACAGTGGAGGACCCCCGAGTTGCCGTCCCTGGCTTTGTAAGGTGATGAGTTGCCGTCCCTGGCTTTGTAAGGTGATGAGTTGCCGTCCCTGGCTTTGTAAGGTGATGAGTTGCCGTGCCTGGCTTTGTAAGGTGTTATTGGTCCGTACCACTGTGTATACCCTTGTTTGAGCTCAAACTTGTTAAGTACTGTTTGCAAGGAAACGTGTTTCTAAAAATGTTTTGTGGTCACGCTTTTAGGAGGGAATTCACTAGACCTTATGGTCTAACCCTCGCTTTTCAAAAATAAAAACCATTTTCAGGTATTAACCGTGTATGGAGTTTCATCTGATGATATTGGAAGGTTGGGTCGTGGCAAAGGGGCGAGAGATAGAGAAGACTTGTAGAGTACCGCCGAGCTTCTTGTAGTAACTCAGTTGTGAAGGTAGTTTCCGCTGCGAGTTTAGAGTAATTTAGATGTATTGTAGACTTTGGGACCGTTTTTGATTGAAATGTTAAATCTTATATTTTATTAATTTCTGGGTTGTTACAGTAGTCCGCTTCACTTTTCTCCCAAACCGTTCGGTTGGAAAACAAAACTGTACCCCATACTTCGAAACCGCCTTGGGAGTCACCATTTGCTATGTCGTGCCATCTCGCACCATATACTTGTAACCTCCCGATCACTATACTCGCTCAAAAACTACCTGATAAATCTAAAGCCAATCGCACCTCAATTTGTTCACTTCCGTCCCCACACCGGGACTCACAGTTCAAAAACACGTCTACTTAAGGTCTCTCATACCTCTTTACTTCCTTAAAAGAAGGGACTTGGCGGAAATTCCCCGCCACAACAACAAAAATCTTAGACCGGGAACAATCACTCACTTGACAACTTGGCACAAGGTCACCCTTGCACATCCCGACGAACTCACACCTAAGAATTCCCTCCTCGGGTTACACGTAATTCCAGATTACTTCTTCCAACCGACATACGTCTATGCATATCATACTCCCTTCCCGAATCACATCGACTACAGCTCGTCAACTAATTCATACGCTCTTACTACGTCTTTACCCCTTCCTTACACACAACTTAAAGTAGAAATCCTCTTCATTCCACCATCTGGTGTGTCCATCAAACCGAGATAATACATTCAAGTTCTCGTTGCATAAAACATTCGTCCAACCATATACGAAATAGATTCAGGTTCCACTCGGTCCGCAATGGGCGACCCGCCTCACACGACACTACACTCATCAGTTTAGTACTGAACCCCAAGTTTACTTGTAACATTTCCCACAAAACACCAAGTTAAATCCAATGGTCCTTCATCCTGAGTACTACATTCAACTACCATCTCTTTCTCCTTCACGAAACAGAAAACATGCCTTTGACCAATCCCATAAGTGGATTTTCCATTGTCCTTGAACCGAAACACACCCATTTCCTTCTTCTCGCACACTTACTAGGAGTCCTTTTACTCACCAGTGACAATCTATACGCACCCTATTCCACACTTTCGGTGTCACTTGTCAACCTTTCTATCTTCAATCTACTCACTTATTCTGACATAACTTCCCACCTTCTTGCGTTAACATAACACACCGCTCACCAACATTACTAGTCTCCTCTTCCGACCTTCTCTACCATTGCCGACACAATTCCTCATTACTATACATAACCAAACGGCTTCCCTAAAGTTCTAACTCAAGGTATCCAACCAAGTCATCCTAATATGACATCGGTAACCGAAGCCACAACACACTTCTTGTTCTTTAAACCGTTACCTTCTCTGGTAATTCTTTCGTACACAAGGAACTATTCTCCTCCCTTAAAATTTCGCATTTGCCGCTCCACATCCTAAACTAGCCAATTCAACACTTCCGCTAGACTTTCCATAATTTCCAAAATACACACACCCAGCGACTCACACAACTAAAACATTTGGTTCCACGCTTGAGTAACCACCCACTACCGTTCCGATATCTTATTCCGGGAATAGACATACCATAACACCAACTTACAAACCACGTGACTCAACGATTTGGTCAACAACTTGCATGCCTCAACCGAAATCCCTACAGAGTCTTCCATCTGATGCTTCCTCTCTCAACAACATATTACCACGACACTGCCTGACACATTATTTTGGCCATTGAGGCCACTACTCATTCGAACATTCTCCACCCATAACATCACACTGCAGACCAGGTTTCTCCTGGTCATTCGTACACAATTCAAACTTGCCTTCATATTCCCCCGCATAAATAACTGAAACTAGCTCGCTACTTTGTCTTTCCCCAACTCTATTTTTAACCACAACTCCCGAGTTTCCAATTAACTCAAACATACTCGTTCCTGTTGGCTCTTTGCGATCCCAAAACAAGTACATAAAACAGGGTACATCCCTCTATAGATTGACATTGTCTATATACTCACTTTGCTTGAGCTAACTACCTCCTCCTTTTTTGAATCGCCCAAGTCTCGCAAGTAAAGCATTTATAAAAAACAACAGTCTTTCACCATATTAACACCCATACAAAGTGGTCCGCCACCATTCATGTACCTATCCTTCCTAGATGACCTCCTGCGTCTACCCACCAAAGTATTTCTTCTCAACTCTCAACCTCTTGTTTCAAGCTTTCGTCCTAAGACACCTTTCTCCGTTGCCGATCTCAACATCAAAAGTCGACTTGTTGATACTTCCCTAGCCTTTTTGTCCACAAGGTTCCTCATTGGACCTAGTCCTCCCAACATATCATAATCAACTTCACCTCCCGCCACTCTCCATAAATAACTACTTCCTTAATATCAGGCAAGGCGACCCGAATAATCCTCCTATTACACACTACGCTAGCGTCATCCCCCGCTAGCCAGTCCATTTCTAGGGCTACATCAAACTCTCCTCGTATTCCCATAGGGTACAACCTCCAGGAACAAGTGACCGACTACGCCTATGATACCGCCCTCATAGACCTCTTTCACCCAGACCAGACTATCCTCCTCTACTGCTACTCCAAACCCAATGTTCAACCGCTTGGGTTTCACTAGAAATAGTCTAACAAAATTGGGTGACACAAACAAACGATTGGCCCCCGAGCCAAACAATACTTTAGCAAAAGTCGAGTTCATAGGGGAAGTACCTGTCACTACCTCCGAAGTATCTACCGTGTTCTCCGCTGGCATAAGTAAGGCCCTCGCCTTCGCGCGAGCCGTCTCTATCTTTCTATCTCCGTCTCTACCTCCGCTACTACAGCCGTAACTCCCAGCATACCTAACCCTTAACTATGGGCAGTCCCGCTTAACGTGATCCGGCGCACCGCACCGATAACATAACGCCGAGTTGCGGCAGTCTCGAGCCATGTGCCCCGCTTTCCCACACTTATAACACCCGTCCCTATTCACCGAACACTCTCCCTTATGCATCTTGTTGCACTTGCTACAAGGTCTCTTTCCTATCCTGGACCTCACTCGCAGCTCGGGCTTAGACGCGCTCGACCTCTTAACATCCCGTCTCGGCCCTCCCCCCTTTCGCTTGTCCCCGACTCTCCCGGTCATCCATTTGTTTTTCTCTTCCTCAGCCCGAAGTAGACTGGTCTCATTAGTCTTTTCCTTACTGTCATCTTTGGTTCGCCCTTCTGATGAAATCTTAGTCTGATTGTCTAGCACTGCTTGCAATGTTTCCCATAGCTTGCCCATCCCTGCCGTGAATTTCTCCTCAGTTACAAAAGCTGGTGCGGCACCTGGCCGACGCCCCTTCTTAGCTTTCTCTTACTTCGCGAATGCTGGATCTCGTGTTCAGTTATCTCTTGTACCTCTGGTTCCTCCCTACTCCTTACCTTGCGCCTAGCTGGCGCTTTCTCCTTCTCCCCATTGCCTTTAGCGACTGTCTCTCTCACTTCGGTGGAAACCCTCCTTACTTTACATGACTGTCCTCGATACCCTATTAGTCCTCTATCTACGATAGTACCCTCCTAACGCATTTCTTGATTCTCAGTTGTGATTTCTACTCCAAAGTTTAAGTTTAGGCCCGTCCGGTCACGTAAATCCCTTAAACTATGGCTCTGATACCAATTGTAACAACCCAGTCTAAAATAAAGCATGCAATTCATATAAAACGAAATATCCCAAAATTGGGTTCCAAAATTTCTTACATACGTCTCAAAATTTGGTTGGCGGAAACAACTTATACACAACTGAGAATAAACTAAATACTGAATCGATAGTGGCACTGCCTCTAACTGCACTTATTCGCTAGCACGCTCAGCTCACTTGCCAGAGCCTCCAACTACCTGCTTACCTGAAAAGGTTTAGTTTGGAAAATGCGAGGGTTAGACCATGAGGTCTAGTGAGCTCCCTCCCGACAGTACTCAAAACATTTAAAAACAGTTTATAATTTTCGCATATAAAACTTTCACATATAAAACTTTGTAAAATTCTCTCACGGATAAATCCGCACTCGTAAATGGCACCCTGAAGTCACTCGAAAGTGACAACGAGTCAGTCTCACGATGTCGTGCAGGGTCACTCTTCCCAAGGCATAAACGAGTCACTCTTCCCGCGTGAGCACTGGCGGGCCACTCTCCCCGACTTAGCCGGTTTACGTCTACACAATGTATGCATACATCTCATATAAACTTTCAAACAAGTAAAATCATGCAAATAAACATAACAATTTTACTCATTCACTTCCTTCTGAAAACATGTTCAAAAAAACGTATTTTAGTTAGAAAGACTCACCTGGTGCACTTACTTTCCTTTCCTACTCTGTTCCTGACTTCCAATCGATTTACCTGAGAAATGAATAAAGTACCATTGCTCAGATCCTAAACCAGCTTTTCGGACACTATTCGGGCTCAACTTACCTGCTACTAACTCTTACCGGATGCCTGCTACTTACCGGGTACTCACACTTACCGGGTACGACTACTTACCGGTCAACACCGCAAATCGGACAACTTATCGGGTAATCTACACTTACTGGGTAATCTACACTTACCGGGCACAAACTTACCGGAACACACATACTTACCGGACAACTTACCGAGCACAAGGTTACCGGATCACACATACTTACCGGACAACTTACCGAGCACAAGGTTACCAGATCACACATACTTACCGGACAACTTACCGAGCACAAGGTTACCAGATCACACATACTTACCGGTACTATCCGGGTTCTCTCCCGGTAACCTTCATCACAGGGGAACTTACCGGGTACGGCGCTGGAACGATTTCGGGGCCAAATCCTTGCTAAAAGTCCCTTAATCAAGACGTTAAAAGTGGTAAATGGCAATAAAACATTAAAAGTTCAATCCTTCCAATTCTTAGCTACACAAACACGATTTATGGGTGTTTAATCTTCCTTTAGAGCATCATTTTAACTTTGCCAAGTAAGAACTCTCAAATAACCCAACAATCATCATAACATTCAAAACTGGATTTAGTTAGAGATTACCTGATAGAATCTCTTGTGAAATCGGACTTCAAACCCACTTCTTCTTCTATTTGATGATTGGTGATCCTTTTCTTCAATTTTTGCACTTGAGTAAGAATCCCTGTCTTGCCCTCTCCTTCTCTCTAGCCGCCAACAATGCCACTGAATTGTTTCCCTAGGGTTTTGTGCCCAAAAGGTGGCTTTCATGCCTTTTTTCCAAAAACTTACAAATTTACAAATTCTTCCTAAAAACTCCATATCTCTTACATTTTTAGATCTGGTTATTACAGTTTCCAGACCGAGGTCTCACCCAAACTCGATTGAAATCCAACCCAAAACGATTTTACGCCTCCGAATCAAAGGGGGTCGATACACCAACCTTTTTAGACAATAACCACACATCAAAATAACACTTGACCCAATTGATTCCATCCCTTAAACCCAAAAATCAAATGGGTGAAAAGACATTGAAGATACACACCATTAATGGTGGTTTTGATTGAATAACTCAGAAAACTCCAATGGAGACTCACAAACTAACAAGGTTAAACCCCAAATACACACAACAAGTAATTCCTCCCGTTATCCAATATCATAACTCAATAGGTTAAACAAAGATGGTGTTGGAACTTAGTAAAGAGGTGAGAAAACTTGTCCAACGTAGGAGCCAAGGCAAAGTCTAGACCACTTAATAAACTCCAACCATTGAGCATTAAATGAATCATTTAATTGCTTGGGTTTGGTGTGTGGTGTTCTTGGTGGGCTCTCTTTGACATATATATATATATATATATATATTAAATGTCAAAGATTGGGCCTTGGGGTCTCGATGGGGTCGAGATTCGATTACTGAAGAACGAGTGTGGTGTGCAGAATGGCGCGGATGACGGCGCGACCCGATCCGCGCAAGGAGACGCGCAGAACACTGGATGATTCGTGGAACAGTGCCCAGCGCGGATGACAGCGCGTCTTGAGTCGCGCCACGGGGCGCGCAGGCCTCTGTTGAATTTCGCAAACGATCCTTGGCGTGAGTCTCTGCGCGTGTTGACCCGCGCCGGCGGACGCGCGGCAGTCTGGTGGTTAGTTTCGGTTACTGCACCAAACGTATATAAGCCCCATCAATTCCCATTCGTTTTGAAAGTCTTCATACACGAAAATTCATAAATTTTCTGGGTTCTCTCTCATCTCGTTCATCACTAAACGTATGACGATTCGCTAGATTCAAGTATTAACTTGAATAGATTGTTGTATCCTCAAGACAACGCCAATACACGCGGCGAATTTTTGTCTTAGGACACTGCATAATCGCATGCCTCAATCTCTTTCGTGTTACGAGAATCTTCGTATCAAGTAAGGTTTACAATTTCATTGTTTGTTTATGTTTGTATCAAAAGATTTGTAAAAGAATTCATTAATTGTATTGAATTTGATTCTGTTTTTCTACACAATTCACAACCGTGATTGATCAGTCCTAACAGATGGGAACTCCAAATGCTCTTAAACCATAGAACCCACCAACACTAATGAGTTTGGGGAAAGAGATGATTACCTTGAAGATGTAGTGAGAGAACTCCACTCCAAATCTGCTACTTCTTCAATTCTTCCAAGAACACACTATCTTTCTCCATCTCTTAGTCTTTTTTTCTATAATTCCTCCAGCCTCCAAGATGAACAATGAGGGTTTTGGGTTAGGAGAGGGTTTTATCCCCTCTTATTCTATATTTACGATCTGATCCCTGCATTTATGAAACTTCATCAAAACCCCACCCTAATTTCCAATTCTCTAATCGTAAACATAGTTGGTGTTATTGATCGCAATAATAAAGGAAATGATGCAATGAATTTTGTTTATTCGGTTAACTAAATATAGAATGCAAGTGATTATATATATAGTGGGCATAAAGATTTCGATTGTTAAATTAGCTTTAAATGGTACTTATGGGCCGTTTACCTAATCACTTATTCGGGTAAGTGCTTATCAGTAAAATTCAACACTATCACTTACTTATCGGGTAAGATTTTAGTCCACCAAAATGACATCGTATGCAATAATTTAGTCGGTAAGCACTAACCGTGGTAAGAGCCGTCGCACTCACTTACCGGGTAAGACTCTCGGTCCTTGCTTCCGTTCTTATCGGGTAAAATTCTTAGTCCTTACCATATTTATTCGGTAAGCTAATGTGACTTGGTAAGCACTTACCCGGGTAAGCGTTTTGTAAACGGCCCCTTACTTTGATCGATCAAACAACTTGGTTGCTCTCTTTTACTTTATAAAATAACAATTAAGTGTTTTTTTAGAATTCAATGATTATCCTGATTATATTTTAGTTTTTTTATATTTAAAATGAGATGTTTATCTTTTATTTGATTATGTTTATAAGGCCACCCGTAGCGCCCTAGGGTACGCAGGCGGGTTCGACCGAGGTGGCAATCGGGTTAGCGGGTAAGGGGGTACCGAGGGGGGGCGGGTAGGGAGCGGGTAAGGGGAGCGGGTTCATGAACCCGATGAAGATTTTTTTTTTAATTGAAACTGAATGTATTTAGCGGGTAGTGGGTTCAGCAGGTTCAGCGGGTAGGGTGGGTAGGCGGTACTCCACTTTAGGGTAAGGAGGGTAGGAAAGAGAAAAGTTGATGTGGCGCTGAGGTGGCAATTGGGTTCAGTGGGTTCATTGGGTAGGCGGTACTCATAGTCTAAGTTAGTTATAAATTCAAACATTCATCTTTAAATAGTTGTACACATGTTATCATTTATTTGTAATCTTAAATTTTAAGTAATATGTAATGATCTTTTTTTCAAATACTTTATAATATAGTATATATTGTTAGGAATATTTCATATAGATTTGATGTGTCAAAACTTCAACTTACAAGGGTTCGAATTGTAATATGTTTATTTTATAGTTATCCTTGTAAATTCTAGTTTATCTAGGATTTCTAGTTTATCTAGGATTGGTATTTATCTAGTTTCTAGTTTATCTAGGTTTCTAGTATATAAAGAAACCTAGAGATATAGAATTAGACGTTCTTGAAACCCACGTTTAAACAAAAACGTGTAGATGTGTGTGCATGAGCCACAAGGTTTCCTAATCCTAATACTTGAGAAGAAGTATTCGTTTGTTGATAACTTAGGTCAACAAATTGGGGCGTGAGTATGTAATCAGTATGTTTAAATTAATGAACCTTGTTAGCTATACAAATCTGTCGTTTAATTCCGCTGTTCATGTTGTGATTTGTATATGTTTATTCCATGATCTAGAACTAATCATTCTTGAGCTTAAAGATCCGGTTTAGGGTTTATATAAATCCTATCAGGTGGTATCAGAGCACATGGTGCTCTCTGATCTGGAAGAAAAACAAGGTTTAATGGAAGATTTGAAGAGACGAAAGAAGACGAACGAAAGAAAGAAAAATCAGATTTTTCGCAGAAATTTTCTGGAAAATCACAGCCGGCCGTTTCGCCTATTACCGGAGATTGAACCGTCGGATCGTCGCGATTTTTGGACAGCAGCTTCGGGACACATTGTTTAACATTATGTCTGGTTGGATTGGCCGTACGACGTCCAGAACGCTCCCAGAAATTCTCGAAATCCAGCAGTTTTTTTTTTTCTTGATAAAAATTGTTCTTCACTCAGAATTCCTCAAAGCCATGAAATCAAAGCCGCGATGCAATGGAGAATACATGTCACACACCATGTTAGGATCATGCTCGACAAAAGGAGGATGATTTTTGTTTGTTTCAAGAAAATTCACACACACAAGGTATGAAGGTTTGATGAGCGATAGAGGAAGAATGCTTAAATGACTACCCTTTGATCGTCATCAGTTGATTACAAAAAGGAAGATTAATTAGAGTTTGTTTGAAGAAGAAGTGAAAGTTAGAGTTTGTGTTCTTATAATATCTTTAAAGGTATCCTTCACCTGTTAAAGATAACCCGTGATATTATGAAGATTATTAACGTAATTGTTCGAAGAATGTGACTTCAATTTGACGAAATCTTAGAGAAGAAGATTGGTCGAAGGACAGGGATCCCCTCATTCATGAGAATGACGTTGTTGTTCACTTGGTTTCTACGGGATATAAGACTCAAGGTTTGGTTTTTTACTTCAACTTCAAATAGATAATGGTTGATTTTCTTTACAACGTAATTGATATAACCTCGAAGACACAAGGATGGTTAGCATAAATTCAGGGGAAGAAGAAGTGTTGATCATTCAAGGGGAAGATTCAAGTTTGATAAGTTTTGGATTTGATTATGTCAAAAAGGGGAAGAGCTACTTGAAGATTCTGATGCTAAGTTTTGTCATCATCAAATAGGGGAAGATTGTTAGGAATATTTCATATAGATTTGATGTGTCAAAACTTCAACTTACAAGGGTTCGAATTGTAATATGTTTATTTTATAGTTATCCTTGTAAATTCTAGTTTATCTAGGATTTCTAGTTTATCTAGGATTGGTATTTATCTAGTTTCTAGTTTATCTAGGTTTCTAGTATATAAAGAAACCTAGAGATATAGAATTAGACGTTCTTGAAACCCACGTTTAAACAAAAACGTGTAGATGTGTGTGCATGAGCCCCAAGGTTTCTTAATCCTAATACTTGAGAAGAAGTATTCGTTTGTTGATAACTTAGGTCAACAAATTGGGGCGTGAGTATGTAATCAGTATGTTTAAATTAATGAACCTTGTTAGCTATACAAATCTGTCGTTTAATTCCGCTGTTCATGTTGTGATTTGTATATGTTTATTCCATGATCTAGAACTAATCAATCTTGAGCTTAAAGATCCGGTTTAGGGTTTATATAAATTCTATCATATATATATATATATATATATATATTATTTTTTAGTGTTATTTAATTAATTATTTATTTATTTATCTATTATTTTTCCCACATTTATAAGTCAAACTAGATATGTACCCGCGCGCGATGCGGCGCGAGGTATCTTGAATCTAAAACCGAGAATTCGAAAAAATAAGTTTGTTTCATGTTCATATTTATTCGCTTTTAAATCGCATATTAAATGTATAAAATTAAAGGTCAATATGGTTAATTGGTCAAAAAAATGAAAAATATTCATTCGATAGTGGGGTCTTCAAACCCATAACATTTGTGCTCATTTTGAAGATTTTGACGAACGGTTATAATGGTATAATTTATAAAAAAACATATTTGTTTAATGTATTTCAGTTTATGTATGTTGATATGATAAGGATGTAAAATGAAAAATGAAAGAAGAATGGATATAAAGTAAATTAAATAACTAATTATAATGGTATAAAGTGTAATTTAAAAATAAAAAATAAATTTTATTTTTAATTATCATGTTGAACGTTGGAGGTTTTAAAACTTTTAAGCTCGTACATAATGTATTGAAATTTGTACTTCTTAAAATTCAAGAATAACTGTAACTGAAATATTTTTAAAGAAGTATAATAGATAAATATAGATAAGAGCGTAAAATGTAAAACTTAAAAAAAAAATCTCGGTGCGTCATTATTGAAAAATCTTGATACGTATTTATGATATTTTACAATATTATTAAGTTAAAAAAATATTCAATAATAAACTTATTTTGAAATTATTGACGAGAATATTGTAATAATATAATTTGTAAAAAATGCATTTATTAATATGTTTTAGTTAAACTATGATTATGTATTTTTAATATTATAAGAGTGTAAAATGAAAATGAATAATGTAAGAGATATAAAACAAATTAATTCGTACATGTTCATTATATTTAATAATATGATTAAATCTAAAAATATTCAATATTGGGTTTATTTCGAAGGTATTGACGAGACGATTACAATGGTGTAATTTGTAAAAAAAATGTATTTTTAATGCATTTTAGTTCATATACATTATTTATGTTTATATGATAAGAGTTTAAAATGAAAAATAAAAAAGTAAGGGATTAAAAGTAAACTACATACCTAATTATAAGGGTTGTAAATGTAACGTATAAATTAAAAAAAAAATCTTCAAAAAAAAATTAAAAATTTTGAATTAAGGAGGAGTAAATGTGTGTGCTAATTGAACTTATAATGTAAAATGCGTCCAGATATATGTTTAGGCAGGAAAATACTGAAGTCGGCTCACAAGAAGTCAACACGTGTCATGCTAGTTACTTATTTATTATATGTATAGATGTATGACCACTTAACCATGAATAAAAAGCCCAAAAATATATTAATCTAGCTAAGGCCCAAGAAGACCTCTTCATATGGCCCTACATTCCCCATCATATCCAAATCATAATATATAAATCATTAGTGAAAGTAAACTTCTAATTAAGAATTGCTCCTAGCCTCCTACATATTGGCGGACAAAATTCTACATGTTTGAGAAAATTTATCATATTAAAACAACAAACATTATAATAAAATTAAGTTTAGAGAACGTCAATAATATTCTCTAAATGGTTGGTCTTTTTTTTTCCTCTTTCCGTCTTCTCTTCTTTTCCTCTTTCTTTTGCTTTGACTTTTACTCTTTTTTGGTAGTTGTATCTGTAACAACCTAAAATTTCAATAGAACAAACATAGCATCTAACATGAAGTTTACAAAACTGGGTCCCAAAATTTCTCATTACATCATCTACACTTAGGTTGGCGGAAACAACCTATACACAACTGAGAATAGTCTAACTGCTACAAGTGGCACATGCACTGTCTCTAGCTGCATCTGTCCCTATCTTGCTCTTGCTCACTTACTTGAGCCTTCTACTAGTTGCTTACCTGAAAAGGTTTTAGTTTTGAAAAGCGAGGATTAGACCATGAGGTCTAGTGAGTTCCCTCCATAAATAGTGTACATCAACATTATAAAAATCATTTATAAAACAGTTCACATTCATCATATAAACGTCATTCATGGTACTACACTGTGTAATGGATCACATAAACATTTCGCGATCGGGGCCCAAGCAGACTCCCCTCTCGCCTCTTCCGAAGCCTACGCAGACTCCCCTTCCCGGAGCCCACACGGACTCCCCTCTACCGGGTAGGAGGGAAACGAATTCCAACCCACCGGCCTGTCATACATATCCAAGGGATCATCAGAACCCGAGGATCTATCTCTGATCCCACAGTGCAGACCGACTCCACATAGCATTCACATAAACCATCATAGTCATAAAACATGAGATTTATAATACACTTTACAATTCGTTTCATTGCCGATTAAACTTTTCAGTAGAGCATAATTTTCATGGAAAGCATTCGTAAAACTGGTAAATAAATCATGTTCGTAAACATACCATGTTCTGTGAAATAATAAACGTTCATTTACTTAAGAATCATGTAAAACGACAGGGTATTTCTACATAACAATTTTCCTTGGAAAAACACGCACAATCACGCATTTTAGTTAGAAAAACTCACCTGATAGCAATCTTCCTCTTAACTTTGTGTCTCGTTACGCTTGTACACCTAATAATTAATTCATAGAATAATTAGATGCAACTCAATCTGATCCTCTAGTTCTTCTCTTCTCTCGGTCTCTAAAATAACTATGGACCGCTAACTATTTTGAGGATCTCTTTTAATCTTTACTAAGCCCATGAACCTTAACCCAAATTTGTTTACTTTAATTCTAAAAACATGAGTCCAAATAAATTCTCAGTCCATAAAGACTGAATAAATTTCTCAGCCCAACATGCTTCCTTAGCCCGACTACCAGGTCGGTCCATAAAAAAAACAGTTCAGGTTTGCGCCATACACACGGTTTGCGCCACCTGCCCATAGCGAAATCCGAACTTTGCGCCAGATGCCTTTGGCGCAAACTGGGGTTTGCGCCACTCGTCCTTAGCGCAAACTGGGGTTCTGACACACATATTCTTACCACTTGTTTCTCATTACTCTTTACCAGTCAAAACCTTAATTGCTTACTCTTTTGCTTGCTTAGAAAAAGAAACCCAATTAATAGATTAAAATCCTCCATGGTGTTCTTATTCCAAAACCCAGCAAAAATCACAAAGAATATCTAGAATTTAATCTATCTAATTAATAAGCAATAGTTAATATTAACTGAGAGTTTTTTTTACCAAAATAAGCTTGATGCCCAATCTGATCTTTTCCCTGCTTATTTTCTCGATGTGCAGCAACTCACCTACACCCATAGCTCATCAATTAATTTCCTCATTATCCCTCTTTTCTCTCAAACTGCAGCAGGTCATACACCCACTCACATCTCTCCTTTCAATCTTCTTCCTTTTCTCTTCTCGACATGGAGCACACACACAGCAGGTCACACACACACGTGACACTTATTTCCTTCTTTTGGCTTTCTCTTCTCGAAGTGTAGTATGAAACACACACACACACAACTCTAATTAGTTTCTTTCTTCTCTCTCGATGTGTAGTATGAAACACACACACACAGCTCTTCTTTATTTAATTTCTTTCTTCTCTGCTTTCCTTTCTCGATAAGCAGCCCTCCCACATAACCCTAAACACTTAAAATGCTTTCTCAACTTTTCCCAGCAAAAGCGGGCGCATGAGATAGGGTATTTAATTTCCAACTTTTCAATTTTTACCCTCAACTTTTCATAATAAACACTTTCATACCTAAGTTTCCATTTAATCCACATTACTTATTTTGGGTTATTACAGTTTCGGTTGAGCTTTCACTCGAGTACTGTTTTGTTTTTTTTCCCTGTCAAAAGTTTTTAAAAATCTAAAAAATGTCTTCTTTTTTTCTAGATCGGAGGGGTTGCCCCTCTGTATAAAAAACGAACAATAAAGCATTCTATTTAAAAGTGTTACAATATATTTATAAAACATTTTCTCAAAAAAAAAGTTGAACTATAAGGCGCTTTTAAACATCTTAACAAGTTTTTTAGATTATTTTTAAAAATAAATGTCGTATTAACTATTTTTTAAAACCCTTTTGAGAAACGTCATATAGACGGATCTTATTTCAGATCATTTGTTTTTATAAGACTCTTTATCAAATAGTGTCATATAAACTTAAAGAAAGTGCATTATTAACAAAAGCCTCCTATAAACTTAATGTGACATGAAACAATTTCATAAAACAATTTTATCAAGAATAACAAGAAACACAAACATTTTTCAAATGAAATAAAAATAATTTCCATAATTGTAACAACCCAAACTAAAATTAAGCATAGCATTCATAATAATATGAAACATCCAAAAAAAATTTGTCTCAAAATTTCCATTACAAATGTCTTCAGAATCTAGGTTGGCGAAAACAACCTATTCACAACTGAGAATAACATAAAGTCTATAAATAAGGTGAAGCTCTATCTTTAGAAGACTCCGTGCTCTAAGCCTGCTCTTTTCCCTTACCAGAGCCTCCTACAATCTGCTTACCTGAAAAGGTTTAGTTTGGAAAATGCGAGGGTTAGACCGTGAGGTCTAGTGAGTTCCCTCAATACAACAGTTTTCAAAACATAATTAAAACAGTTCATAACTTTCAAAAGCAACTTTGAATCAAACTTTCAAATAACTTCACACTCGTAAATGGCACACTGAAGTCACTCGGAAGTGACAATGTGTCAGTCTCATACTACCTTACTGGGTCACTCCTCCCATGACATAAACGGGTCACTCCTCCCGGTATGAGCACAGGCGGGCCACACACCCCGACTTAGCCAATTTACGTCTAACCACAATGTATGCATACATCACAAATAAACTTTCATATATGCATTCCATGTAAATAAAACATCGCATTTCTATTCATTTACTTACTTCAGAAAACATGTTAAAAACACGTATTCTTAGTTAGAAAAACTCACCTGGTGCTCTTAACAATTTTTCCTGCTTTACTTTGACCTTCAAAGGGAATACCTGAGTAAGGGGATAAAACATAAGCTGACTAGATACTAACTAAGCAACCTTCCGGACATAAACTATCCGGCCACCAACTGTCCTGACACCACTCTCCGGACACCATACTGTCCGGATGCCACTTACCGGATACCACACTATCCTGATGCTACTTACCGGATAACTATGCTTTCCGGACGTCTACCTATCCAGACACTTATCCTATCCGGACAACTATCCTATCCGGACACTTGCTCAGACTTACCGGACGACGGGCTGTGATGCTTTTGGGATCGAAATCTACTAACAAGCCCTTAACCACAACGATATTGCGATAAAAACAACATCATAAACTCACTTAGTTCATTTCTTACAAAACCCTTAGCTACAAAAACACAAAGATGATGCCTAATCTCCCTTCCTAGAGTATCATCTTCAATTTTAACCAAAGACCTCAAACAATCCAATCCAGTAGCAAAACTAAGGACAATGATTGAAATAAGAGATTACCTGATGTGAATCAAAGTAGACTAGCCTCCAATCTTCCACCTCTTCTTTTCAATTGCAGATTGAAATTTGATATCTCCTTTCCCTGCTTTCTCTCTAAGCCGCCAACAATAAGAGTAAAATGATCATCTAGGGTTTTGTGCTCAAATTGAGAGTTTTTATACTCTCCTACCATAATTACAAATCAGCCCTGAACTTAAAATTTTGCAACAATCCCCACAAAATTTATTCTGCTTAAATAAAGATCTCGGTTATTACAATAATTAAGTTATTGACAAAAACATTAAAAATACAAGAACGCAATAATAAAAAATAGAAAAAAAACATAATTAAACGGTTACCATAATTAAAAAAATAGAAACAAAAACTATAATGGAAAAAAACCATAAATTAAACGGTTTCCATAATTGTCATAATTAAATCATTTAGCATTTTTGCCCTTCCACCCTCTTGTAATTAATGAACCATATTAATTGTGTTTTTTTGTTGACATAACTAGTCTCATTTAATCATTGCCATCGATCAATGAAAATTGACGTATGAAGATGGTTTGTACAATTTCTACAAATGTTAAACGATGTTAATCACGTGTGATACAAAATGCGGATCCAAATAAATAGAGAAAACATTTGTTCAGAAGATAATAAATTAATTGTGAATACACATATAATTTTGATGAAAATTATGATTTTTTCTAATCAAAAGTGTATCTAGAAAAAAATTTATACAAAACTTGAGAAAAGTTTAAGAATGAATTAAAGTTAACAATAAATAAATTTAAGATTTAAGAGTGAATTACACCGGTGGTCCCTGTGGTTTACATAAATTTTGAATTTGATCCCTAAAGTACACTATCTACAGTGATGGTCCTTAACTTTTTAATTTACTTTCACTCATGGTCCTCCTATGTTTAATTTACTTGCATTAATGGTCCTCCTATATTTAATTTACTTTCACTCATGGTCCTTCTATGTTTAACATAGAAAGACTATGAGTGAAAGTAAATCAAAAAGTTAGGGATCATCACCGTAGATAGTGTACTTTAGGGACCAAATCCAAATCTTGGGTAAACCACAGGGACCACCGGTGTAATTCACTCTAAATTTAAAGATATAATAAGATTTTGAGTAAACTACAATTTTGGTCCCTGGTGTATACCAAAATCACCGAAAGTGGTCTCTAAACTTCAAAAACGACATTTTTCGTCCCTGGTCTCCTTATTTTGCTCTGAAAATGGTCCCTGCTACAGTAACTCCGTTAATAACCCAGTTAAGTCCCAATTAAGTCAGGGGTAAAATGGTCTTTTTACTTTTTTATTTATTTTTCTATTAAAATAAAATAAAATAAGAATATATTTATATGATATATTTAGATATATATATATATATGTATGTATATACAACTCAGTTAACTCTCTCTCTCTCTCTTTCTCTCTCAAACCACCGCATCACCACCATCTCCTACCCATGAGTTCTCCTTCACCATCTCTCTCCAACCACACCCACCATCTCTCTCCAACCACACCCACCATCACCACCAACTCCACCTCAAAATCCTAATTCCAATACTACTACTAATAATAATATTAACAATCATAAAACCAATACTCTTCTACCACCATTCCTCCATAACCACTCCACCATCACCCAAAATAAGAACCAAACTCCGGCGAATACGAATTTTTCGGCGAAGCTCTCAACAACCCAAAATCTTATGTTTTTATGTTGTAGTTTGATCTACATCATTGCAAACTGATTGAAACATCACCAATAATATATTTGGGATGATTTAAATAACAAAATCTAGCGAAAATTTCACTTTTCCGGCCAACCCCGTTTTTCCGGCGGCTACTCCGGCGAGAACTTTCAGATCAGGTAACTCATTGTTTTCTCGACCAAAGTTGATTCTGAGAGTTGTTGTGTGATCCAAATTCATTAACTAGAAGCTCTTAAGTGAATTTATGAAAAGAAATAACCTTAATCTTTAAAACCCACTAAACATTTTCGATTAAGATGTTCACGAAAACATTTTCGCCGGAGTTTGGTTCTTATTTTGGGTGATGGTGGTGATGGTGGTGGACTGGTTATGGAGGAATGGTGGTATTCTCCACCAATGTGTATATATATGTATGTGTGTGTATATATATATCTATATATATAATATAAATATAATATAATGTAGAATATGTTTTATTTTTATTTTATTTTGATACAAAAAGACAAAAAAGGTGTAAAAAGACCATTTTACCCTTGACTTAACTGGGTTTTTAACGGAGTTACTGTAGCAGGGACCATTTTCAGAGCAAAATAAGGAGACCAGGGACGAAAAATGTCGTTTTTGAAGTTTAGGGACCACTTTCGGTGATTTTGGTATACACCAGGGACCAAAATTGTAGTTTACTCTAAGATTTTTAATGGTTTGTCCAATTCAGAATGGTAATCTCTATAATTATTTTTTATTTTTTATGTATAATATTTTTTGGCTTATATTTCTTCTCGCATCTCATAAACCAGTTTGTTTCTCGGATAGTCCTCTCTCTCTCTCTCTCTCTCTCTCTCTCTCTATATATATATATATATATATATATATATACTTGAGATCATGTGAGACCAAGCTATTTCTGTGAGACCGTGAGACCAAAAAATTAACACTAAACCTTCACAGCAAAAGACTGTGAAGGTACTGTGATGGTAAACCTTCACAGTGTTTTTGCTGTGAAGGTTAACTGTTTTTCTTACCTTCACAATGAATCACTGTGAAGGTTTAGTGTTAATTTTTCTTGGTCTCACGGTCTCACAAAAATAGGTTGGTCTCACGTGAACCCAACCATATATATATATATATATATAATATTCGGATTCAACGATTTGCAAGGATCATAGTAATAGTTTAAGATTCAAAAATAATACTCTCTCCATCCCAAAATAAGTATCCACAATAAAAATGACACACAATTTTAGAAAATATATAATTATTACCCTTTGTAATTAATAAAAAGAACAATTTTACTCTTAATTATAGAGAAAAAATTTTACATCACATAATTAATGGTAGAATGAGAAATTAGTAGTAGACATTTACATATATGGAGGTTCTTAGAAACACCTCACCTTCCTTTTTTTATTTATAATAAAATTTTATACTATAAAGTTATAAAAAGAATCAATATAAATTAATTATTTTCAATTTATATTAATTTTAATTTGTCAATATATATATTGTTAACATATTTTAAAAGCAGATAAAACATGAATATAGTTTTATACTACAATTATAAAAGTGTAACAATAAACAAATATTAATTTTAAAAAAGTACGAGTAAATAATATCTATACTATATTATAAAGCATCAAGCCCCAAAACTCTTAAAAACAACAATTTAAGCACTATATACTACAACTTAAAGCATATTTACTTAATTTTTTTAGAGAGAGAAACCTAATTCTTTTGTTTTTGAAACCATGAACTTTTTTTTGGAAACCAAGGACCCTCTACAAATACTTAATTAAATATTTCAGTTAATACGTTCATAAATACATCCATAACAATTAATGATTTCAATTTCGAAATAATTAAGAAAATAATCAAAATTGATTAATACCATTTAAAATAAGCCCCAAAAATAACTTTGTCTATTTGGATGGGGAAATCAATTTCGAACTAATTAATAAATTCCAAAATTTGTTTAATTTTTGCAGTAATTTCGAAATAATTAAATTGATCATACCTTCTTATAATAAATTTTTTTCTAAGGGGGTGTTTGGGATTGCTTGACGTATTTTATCCTGAAAAATAAAATAAACACTTTGTCTATTTGGATGGAGAAATCAATTTCGAAATAATTAATAAATTTCGAAATTTGTTCATTTTTTGCAGTAATTTCGAAATAATTAATGTTGCCCCCAAAAAAAGGAAACTAAATGGTATTAGTTATATTCATAGTTATTTGGATGGGGAAATCAATTTCGAAATAATTAAGGAAATAATCAAAATTGATTAATACCATTTAAAATAAGCCCCAAAAATAACTTTGTCTATTTGGATGGGGAAATCAATTTCGAAATAATTAATAAATTTCGAAATTTGTTTAATTTTTGCAGTAATTTCGAATTAATTAATTTTACCGCAAAAATAAAGGAAACTAAATGGTATTAGTTATATTCATAATTAAGGAAATAATCAAAATTGATTAATTTTGCCTAAAATAAGCCCAAAAAATAAGTCCCTTCTTCCTCCTATATATTATGGCTAAAAACAATGTTTTGGTTTGTGAGAATTCTGGAAATCCGGTAAGCACCTCCATCAAGACTCCAAAGAATTCTTGAAATGTGTATTGAGTGTTCATCATGATGTCACACAGGCACGAGTGATTCTGTTTGCTGCTGACAATATACCACCACTCAAGGTTTACTCCGCTCTTTGTACTTAGATGTATATATTTCCCTGCTCCTATTATGTTAATTGCTAATGTTGCTACTTATTTTTCATAATCTTATGTTCCTGGTTTGTTATTTGTCCCCATTATGTTTTTGTCTAGATATGTCATTTTGTTGCATGCAACTTATATGGTCTCTCTGACTAAGATATAGTTAGCACAATGGCGAGCAGTAAGTTTTGTCTACTTGTATATTACTACTTGGTTCAACCATCTCCTGTTTGTTTTTTTCTTCATATTTTGATGCTAAGTCTGTATGCTTTTGTGTGTTTAGTCTCAAAATACTTTTGTGGAGAAGATAATGAAATCTTTTATAAAAGAAAAAACATAATGAATTTTGTACGTATTTCATATTTTTCAAACGTTGCAAGGATAAAAAAAGAAAACAAAATAAGATGATTTATTTGTATTTTAAACCTTTTGAACGTTGGTGCATGAGCGGTTTGGTCATAAAGCAAAGAACAAAAATCAAGGATATGAGATTTAATGTACTGGTACTGAGAAGATGGATAGATGGAGACTGCACCACTAGATGGAGGTTCTTATGTTTGTAGCTGGATATTTGTTTGGCGTAGGCCTTTTCTATGTTTATTCTATATTTGATTTTCTGTTTATTTAACATGGTCCTGTTTTTGTTCATGCTTGCTACAATCATGTGAAGTTTTGTTGACCAAGTTTTGCACTTGCTTATATTAATGGAAATGAATGAAAATGTATTTGGTTTTGCTTTTGCTAAGGTATCTTGGTTATGTGTGTATGCATCTATAAATTGGCTTTGAGTATTTTTCTTCTGGGTCTTTTTTGTTGCTATTTGTGCAAATAAAACTTTCTGGCCAACAACTATAATTAAGTTAAATTAGTTTCAAGATAAGCCACAACGTTTTTTAAAGTGTTATTTATGACGATAAATCTCTATATCATGTATATCTATACCACCATTGGTAAAATTTGTATATCATCGACTGAGTAAATTGGTAATACTACTCGATCCAATCCACGAATCAATTTGGTTTATATGGCAAAAACACGTTTGCATTGTTATATTATTTATTATATTTATTAACAATTAACTATGAGGGGTGTTTGGGATTGCTTATTTAAAAAAACCTATGCTTATTTTTAAAAGTGTTTATCATCTTATGTTGTGTTAAAAAGAAGTTGGGTAAAAATATAATTTAAACAAATAAGTTATACGCAGTTTCAAATAAGTTAAAATGGATTAACTTATCAAAAACAAATTATTTGTGGTGGGAATAAATCATAAGCACTTTTCTTTTTTCCAGTCTAAACACTAAAAATAACTTAAGTTGAAAAAAATAACCAATCCAAAACACCCCCTAAGCTTGGTTTTCAAGATGTTTATCCGGTAAGCTCTTATCATTAATACTCAATAGTCAAAATTTTCATTTAAGTTGTTTGGTAAAGTTTTAGTCCACAACATTGTATGCAACGTTTTATCCGATAAGTGCAATGAACCAAGAATTTCAAAGATATATTACAAAATATTAGATGTTTAAAAATTGAATGCCCCGCAACATTGCGCGGGTACACGGCTAGTATATAATAATATAAAGCACTTGTAATCTACCAAATATATTCAACACTTATATTTTGAATATTTATAGTAACGTAGATATTTATTTTGAAACGAATGAAGTTTTTTATCAAGTTCATTTGATTACGACCTTGTGGGCTGAAATAGGCTTTGACCCAACATTTTCTTATTCCAAATTACCAATAACGAGTTAAACATATTGAAACGTACTTAGTACATTCATCAATCACTATAACACTAGTCTGTAACACTCTCAAATTTGGCAAGAGCAACTAATTTAAAATTTTCAATAATACACCGAATAAAGGATGAAATCTCTTCCTACAAATCAATACTTGAAATACCTCGAATTAAATTCTATAATTAACCTCAAAAATTATTTACTCAAGTCTTATACAAAGACTAAATCATGGTCGAGTGTTACTAAAACTCCATATTGGTCGCTATCTTCAAATGCGGAAACATCACTCAATGGCTACATCTTTCTCGTGCATCTAACTAGCACTCTATTCTTCATGGTATTGCTAGTACCATTTCCCCAAAAAGGATCTGATGCACAAAAGGTTAGGCTTAACGCTTAGTGAGTTCATGAGTTTTCATCACCATATAATCAATAAAACGGAAAGAATGTATAATTTAAATTATGATTCCCATTATGCAAAGCGTTTAGAATAAATAGTGATGTCTTTCCTAAAAATCCCATTATACGTGTCAAAGCGCATAAACAGAAATACTCCGAAAATATGGAACGAAACCCTTTACTCACACGAAACATAAATAGGATAAAATTCAAATATCAAAGCATGACAATAGTTACTTCCTGCAAACCTTAATATATGTGGAGGGGGTCCAATATTAAAGTCATCAATTTACAATTACTCGCAAAAGACCCAAACAATAATAACACATGGATATTAAAATACCCGAAAATAATAATTGGCAATAACGGGGGAGACCTGTATCCATTGAGAGTGAAGGAAACACATAAATATTCCACTAATACAACGTTAATCGCATGACATGCCCTGACATAAAGTCCAAATGTCCATACGACTCCTCAGCAAGTTCCACTCACAGAGTCGGTTGACCTCAACATCTATCCATATGGATTCTTACCAAAAGGCCCGACAACATTCGAGGACTACAACCATGTCATTATCCCAAATGGCGGAGGTCCTAGTGCCTACCCACGCGGTAGCACCACCCCAGACTTAACCCTCCTAGTGGTTGCTTGAGAAGTTAAGGTCATAAAACATGGGTTCCGGAGACTAAGCCCGTAAATACCCAATTGACCATCAACAAAGACTGACTTACGTGCCTATGGATCTGAAACATCCAAAAACCTTGACAAATTTAAACCTTTAAATTTATCAAGGTTAACCATAAACTCATCCAAACTTTTATACATAAATGGAGAATTAACTGTGAGGGTTCACATATACAATTTGAACCTATCAAAACAACTTGCTAATCTAATCCTAAACATTAAGATCAGATTATACTAGTTGTTTAGACCATTCACCAAAACGTCCTAGTATATGATAACTTCTCCACTCATCACCAAAAGTTGAATACCAGAAATCACTCGTCCCTCTTCCCGGTATTTCCCCGAGCTCGTACTTGGTAAGAAAATTTAATTTCAAACGATTAGGCTTAAGCCTAGTGAGAACTTCCATTTTCAAATTAAAAACTTATAAGCTTTGAAAACCAAATGTAAGCAAAGCCTATAAACAAACCTGGTTTGCCACTATTCTTACCGTACACATACTCACCTTGCGATGACGGGAACATACCCGATTCCATGAATATGACTAACACTCAGTAAGTCATATCATCACGTTCGAGAGCCTACTACGAATCATCACAGATTCGAGGTCATTGCTCATGTCCAAGAAATTACAATTTACTTTATGTTTATTTCTTGGAGTAGAAGTAGAGATTACAATTTACTTTATGTCTATCTCTTACCTTCCCATAGAAATCAGGAATTACGATTAACTCACGCCTATTCCTAGATTTCTCATCACAATACAAAATGGGAATTACAAATTACTTTATGCCTATTCCTCATTTCACGTCAACGAGAATTACAAATTACTTTATGCCTATTCCATGTTTCACGTCTCAATATGAAATAGGAATTACAATTTACTTTATGCCTATTCCTTATTTCACTCCAACGGGAATTACAATTTACTTTATGCCTATTCCACGTTTTCATGTCAAGATACGAAATGGGAATTACAATTTACTTTATGCCTATTCCACATTTCACGTCAACGGGAATTACAAATTACTTTATGCCTATTCCACGTTTTCATGTCACGATACGAAATGGGAATTACAATTTACTTTATGCCTATTCCACATTTCACGTCAACGGGAATTACAAATTACTTTATGCCTATTCCACGTTTTCATGCCACGATACGAAATGAGAATTACAATTTACTTTATGCCTATTCCACATTTCACGTCAACGGGAATTACAAATTACTTTATGCCTATTCCACGTTTCCACTTAATGCTAGTGCCTATGGATCCATTACACTTGCTAGCATACATGCATATTTACTCGAACGCACAAAACATTTCATATCATATTCTCAAAGCTAAGAATTCCAAATAATATAGCATGCCTTTATTCTCAATTGTACCTCTTCGGCGACTTAGCACGGGGGTTCCGCTAGTAAGCACGAGGGTTCCGTTAGAAAAGCTTAACCAGATAACACATCCGGAAACTATATCCGGAAAAATCCCTTATCCAGAACCCAAATCCGGAACTATCCGAAAAACTCTTCCGGAAAAGTATTCCGGACTCAAAGTCCGGAACCATCCGGTAAACGGATCCGGTATTCTATCCGGACACCATCCGAAATCCGGTTCAATCCGGAACTTACCTGAATCCGGTACCAATCCAGAACTCACTTCGGAATCCGGTACCAAATCTGGAACTCACTTCGGAATCAGGTACAATCCGGAACATTCCCGGAATCCGGTATCAAATCCGAAACATACTCATCTTCCGGATTTCACCTAGTTTACCCAGTTCCACTATCTTTCCATACAGAACTCTGAAAATTTGTTTTGCATCCATTCATACAAATATCAATATGCTTATTTATCCATTCCAATACACATATAGATCTTATTTAATAAAATAAGCAGATGAACTCACGTGAAATTTAGAATCGAACACAGCCTACAATTCGAATTGATTTTACCTTCAATCTTTCACAAACTAATCAATACCAAATCAAATCAGTTCAATCTATTTATCCATTCGTAAGAGATTGATTTGGATACCAAAATCAAAACACTTACCGGATCAATTTGGATTCAAGAATTCTTTCTTTCTCTTCTTCTTTGAAACCGACTTAAGGAACAAAATGAGATATTATCTCAATTCGACCGACTCAACCTTTATAAACCAAATCAACTATCAACAAAATACCAATTCAACCCTGAAGTTTTATTTTTACAAATAGTCCAAATCTTAGACTAATTTACATTTCGACCTCATTCATATTAAATATAATATAATGGAAATTCGAGGTGTTACAGGATCCAATGCAACACAGTCTAAATTATATGACTCCAAAAGAATGACTAGTGCACCCCAAAGATGTAATTCTCAAAATAAAATGCAATAAATGCAAATAATAATCAAAGCTCTACATTGAGCTATTAAAATCGGAGAAATGTTCCCAAGACTCTTTTAAGTCAAAACCGAGCCAAAAAGCTCAAGACTCAAATGACCATCAAATAAAGGTCCTAAAATAACAAAACACATTTAACCGGTGTTTATGCAAACACACACCTCAATATATGATTATCCCAAAACTCATCATTGATTGGGACAAACGATTTTCCAAATGGACTCATTCCCTTATATTTCTAAAATCCTTCATAACACGATAACATGCATCTTACAAATGGTTTATAAAATCATATACACCTAAAATGCATAAATCATCGAATAGACTTCATTTGAACAATAAATCATCAAAGGTACACATTTATGATATTTACTCATCAAAATATCCAAAAACCCAAATATGGCATTTCATGAGATTAATCAACCCAAATTTACCAAATATGAAAACTTTGTCAAATACTCAACACATTAATAATTACCAAGTGAAACACATTTTTACTTCAAAATACACATTTTGGCATGTACATAGTTTTCACAAAGCAACTTGAACTCACCTTGATAGATTTAGACTAAATCTAGGATTTACTCCAAAATGAGAGTCTCCTTTGGTGATGACTTGAAATCTTCAAGGGTTTCTCTCACAATATTAGATCCCACACTCCCACAAGGTTCCCCTATCCCCTAAAGCTACCAAAATCACACCAAAAGATGAAGGATGTAAGAAGAAGCGTCAAAAACATCAAACTCTAGCTTAAAATTGAGCGAGATGAGGAGCTTACCACCACCAAATACTCTTTTATCTTCCAATAAACTTCCATACTCTTAGTCTATCCTTGAGGAGCTCTAAAAACAAAGCCATATCAACTTGAATCAACAAAATCGGAGTTAGGATGCAAAAGTTATGAAGAAATGAAGAATAAGGCTAAAAATCGGATTTTATGCAGTCTGGCACCCGTGGGCGATTGTGACCATGTCACAATTTGTGAGTTCCAGATCCGTGCAACGAACAATGAAATCAATAGATAATAACATAGATGTTTATGATTTCAACTGGTCATCCATATATTGCTTTCAATTGAGAGAGTTTACAATAAGGAATAATGAAAGCAAATGAACAACTATCACGATTCTTCTGGCTAACCTATTTTCTAAGGCATAGCAATCTATTTATACCAAGGCTTAATGCCTTAGGCCCACGACCCATTAAGCACTAAACAAAACCCATTTAACAAAATTAAGGCTTTTACAAAGAATAATAAATCTAATTAAAGCACTATATAATTATTTATATATATTTCTAATATGTAGGACATTTATGGTCCTAACAATCTCCCCCTAAAGATATATAAATAAAAATCGGTCTTGAGACCTTCAGGTCTTGATCTTCTCTTATTCTTGAATCGTTGAAGCACTTCGGCGTTGCTTGTCTTCATGTCTTTTGACGCTCCCCCTTGAATTAAGCTCTTGAATAAAGCTCTTGAATTTGAATTCAGCTTTAAACGAACTTGTAGAACCAAGAAGCTTGATGGAGGAAATAATATGAAGCAAACACCACTTGATAAACAATGAGAAGAGTTGATCACTTGTAAGCACTTTGAAGTCTTTTCGGATTTCGGAACTTGACCGTTACTCCCCCTTGGCTTTTGCATGGGGACTTCTTTACTCCCCCTCGGCTTTACTCCCCCTCGGCTTTTGCTAACTCCCTCTCAACTTGATATTCGGTGTCTTTGAATCTGTACCCTTTCTCCCCCTCATGATGAGTAGGAGCAACCGGAGCATCATGCACGATCAAAGACAAAAGTAACGAGTAGAAAAAAATCCAGATAAAACATTAAGTAACCAGGGTAATCAACTAACACAGAAACACATTAGTAACTGTTATCACAACAATTAAAAAATTGTGTGGCCTATGTTCAGAGTTGGCAATGGGGTATCTCTGATAGGACTTCCAGTTATCACCGAGGTAAAATATTAAAAATTACTCCTCAAACTGTTCCGGCAATATCACAAAGATATGCAAGTGGAATCACAAAGACTCGTGCATGTGTAAAAAATTGAATTATATCTGTTAGGCTCAAAGTATTGATTTAACTCGGGACGCAAGTTAAAAATCAATAGACTCGGTGATTAGAATATGAAGTTCGGAGACCGGAGCTGATGTCTTCCTTTTTCAATATCTGAGACCTCCGAGTGAGGAATAGATAGATTATGTGCTAATCTCCATGAATATGTGAAACAAGCATCTTTTGGGAGATACTTGAGTAGCTGGGTGGGGTGACACGAGTTATCGACACTGGGTCCATGTATGTTTAAATATTCATCTCCAAAGAACGAGAATGAATAGATTGTGTGGTTACCCGGATAACTGACTCGGTTTGGTAAGGACCAATTTATTTTTTTAAGTCCTGTCACAGCCTCACCATATTCTTTTCTCTCCAAACTCATCTATCATCTAGACCCCTCACTGATATCTATATGGGATGTGTTTCTTGGGTAGGTCCTTCCGGTTCTGGATAGACCATAGAATCGATGTAATTCCTAACACACATTCATGCAGCGAGTATAGCATTTTAGTAAACAGTGAAGTACGAGTTCTAAACTGAAATGTTTAGAAGTCATAGTATTTAAGAACGAGTCCTGATATGAGATGATCAGAAATCATTGTTTGAAATAACGGAGTTTCAATGAGACAACATCAAGCGCAAAACAGAATGACTCAGTAAGCACAGTGTTTGCAAGAAAGAGACAATGATCAGAAAGTTTAATTGTAAGGAACAAGTCTTAATTAATATATCAGATAAGAATGGAATCATTTGCAAGAAATGGCGAACTTAAAAAACAACTAGGAATTCAAACGAGTGTATTTCCATCGAAAATCAACAAACTTTTGAGACATGGAAATAACTAATTAAAGAAAAATGACACGTGGCAATCATGTAGATTAGAATTGGAGAATAACAAACACAAGTAAGTTATTCAGAATGATTTACCACAGTCTTTGAATTCACTTAGAAGTTCACTTACCTTTCAGAAGACAATACACCCCCTCAAAATTGGCATAACCTTTGAATGCAGTCATGTGAAAAGAATGTCCAGAACTGAGCGCACATGACATTCCTGCAGAACAGATTAGAAGGATTTTGGTATCCATTCTTTGATGGATCCTTGACGGTTAGATGCCCTATTATAGTGAGGACCAGGGATACTATAAGTACCATACCAATGAGATTCAAATTTACGATCAACAAAATCATTCGAACCACATGTAGAACAACAGATACAATCATGAGAAAGTTGAAGCAACTGTCGAATTGAGTAAACTTTTAAGGGAAACATCACCTTTTGTTCAACAGAAGTACGAGAATTAAACACATCATGATTGCGATTGTATGTCCTAACATGCGAAACTGGCTTAAATGACTTTGCATTCGTTTTGCTTTCATTTGATCCCTTTACCACCCAAACTTGTTTGAACCTCTTTCTCCGACCATTATTATCTGACTTATCATTAAAGGTATGATCAGTAGAGCGTGAGTGGGAAGGATGTCTATCATTCCATCGACCGGTCTTTTTTTAGAAAATTTGTTCACAGCCGGGGTTTTTGGTTTTGAAGAACATTCGCCTTTAAGAAAATTGACCGGGCGATTTACCGCTTTTGAAAGAAAGTCGGTTTGGTTTGGAAGAGGTTTGTCGAAGGGGAACAATTCAAACTCTTCATCAGAATGGCCTTCGGAGTTCATATATTCTAAAAAATCGACATCCGGAATTACAGGACTTGGATTGGTCGAGGAAGGTGAGGAACACTTTGTGTCAGTGTGCGTTGGGGAATTTGGTGCGGAAGCGTTTGAAAAATCAGAGTTTAAATTCCTTATAACACACGTATCTTGAGAATCTTTACTTTCTTGTGAAGAGATATTACCTATGAAAGCTTTACACGAGGATGTGTCAGATGAGTTTGAGGAAAGGTCGGGTGAAATATGCTTTTTAGTTTGGAGTAGGTCAATCTGCTCTTGGAGTTGACCATTTCTTATGTGCTCTTTCATCGTTTCTCTTGTCATGGCAGACAGTTTCGATGAGAGCTTATTGATTTCACACTGAAGAGTTTCCTTTTCTTCATTTGACACAACTTCGGTTTTCTCAGATTTGAGTTTCTCAAGCTCAGAGATTAGCGCTTGCTTTTCCTTTTGAAAATTTGACCTTTCTTTCTCGAGTGACTCCTCCAACTCGACTATCTTTGCTTCCAAGATGAGAGGGGGAACATAGAGCTTAAACTCATCCGTCTCAGTCTTGGTCTCGGTTGCTTGGACCTCATCCTTCTTAGAGGAATCCTTGGGCGTTACAACCTTATAGCAATCGAAGTAGTCATTCGAGAGGTACTTTTTGTTCTTCTTATAAGAATAATTCAAAGGTTCATAACAAAATGGAAGTTGCATTTTAGACGTGTTTGTGCGCTTGTATTCCTCAGTTTCCTCTTCCTTTTCAGGTTCAAGAGGACCACTCCATCTAATCGCATATTCCAGATACTTTTTGTCTAATCCTAAACAGCCAAAGTCATACAGTGTTGGTGTATTCCAAAAACCCTTTTTCAAATAGTGTGGGTTATTGATAACGCCACTTTTTGGCGTTATTTTCGGGCCTAAAACCAATGAGATTGGCCTGTATTGAAGCAAAGAAGCGGAATTTTATGGTTTATTTAGTGGAATGTGCAGGTTCTTTAACATGTAGTAATCTTCGAGAAAAGAAGCTAAAAAGAACCCAAAAAGAAGCTAAAAAGAACCCAAAAAGAGCCAAAACGAAGCCCGACGGAAGCCCGAGATCCAAGCCCAAGACCCGCGCCCGAACCAGGACCCGAACCTGACCCAGACACATTCAGAAAACCGGGCGACTTGTGCCGCGGTTTGCAAACCGCGGGACAAGTCGCGGGACTCACTGTTCCAGCGTATTAGTTTGGCGTTTTTCAGTTTTTTAGGGATTCGGGAGGCAACACACACAGGACGAACGGCAGACGACTAGGGGCGATTTCTGGAGACTTTTCACGCCTTTTGGAGCCACGATAGAGGACAGATCGAGGAGAAGTTCACAACGAGAGTCGGATTAGATCGGATAGAAGGGAGTTCATCATTACTTTCGTTACAATCACGTTTATCATGTTTACACATACTTTCACATCTCCTTTTCTTATGTTTGAATCCACCACCAACATGAACTAATTTTAGATGTTGGGGGTTGGATTGAATTGGGTTTATAAGCATATGAACAGATGACTTGAACGTTTATCGGTTTTCCTTTTTAATGAATGCATGTAATTTGATTCTTAATGCTTTTGAGAGTTTAGCTAGCTTTCAATTGTTTTGTTGTTTCCAGTTGAGTTCGAGAGAATTAACTGTTAGCTAGAACTAGGAATTGCATGCCTAAGGCGAGAATTTGGTGATAGAGATATATCGAATACGCTCTAGTCCTAATTGAACCATTTAGGTTGAGATCGAGAGATCAAATCTATCCGTTCAAACATGAATCTTGCGCTTAATGTGTTTTGAAATCCATAGGTTGAGATCGAAAGATAAAACTTGTCCTTTTCAAAATAAAACCCGATGTTGCTCGAAAGAGAACAACGGTGATTTTAGAGATTGGGTATTCATTAAGGGGATTAACTGGTAATTGTTTTAAGTCAGATATTCGTATGTGAAAACTTAAGGATTTCCAACCCTCAACTGTTTTCTCTATCGAATTTTCCTCAAGTTGTCTACTGTTCCGTTTATGATTTTCTTATTGAAATTAATTAGTTTAATACCAACCATCTCTCAATTTCGACAGTTCAGTTAATAGTGATTATAGTAATTGTGATACTTAGTTCCTAGTTCCTGTGGATTCGATACTCGTACTTCCGTACGTATTACTTGATTTCGACACCGTACACTTGCGGTTAGATTTAGGGGGTGAAACCCGCCTATCAGTTATCGTATCCGATTCCCCACTCCTTGTTAAAATAGGTGAACTCCTTGGGTTTGTTCATATGGATGGTCTGATCTGTTTGACCTCTTTTGTGGAGTTTTGTTTCAAGATCTAGTATTTTAGCAACAAACTCCTTGTGTTGAATTTGAAGAGCAGAGCATTGATAAACAATTTATGCTTTCTCATTCAAACACTGATCAAGCTTTAAGGTCAGATCAGATATCTTAGCACGAAGATCTTTTGGTGCTATCGAAAGATTAGCACACTTTTCCTTTAGGTAGGTGTTGTCAGATTTAAGCTTTTTTGTTATATTTGTTTGAGCATCTAACTTTACTTTTAACGAGTTAATTTCAAGTAGTTGTTCATTCGAGGAAAACATATAGGACTCTACCTTTTGACCAAGCAATTGAATCTTATTAACTAAAGCGTTATGAGCTGGTAGACATACCTGACAAGATTCTCCAAGAGCTGGAGGTGTGGTGTGGTTACTCATTTCAAGAGCATCTCGAGACATCTTTGATGGTTGCAACGGAGTGATCGTCAGACGAATTGATTGATTCAAAGTGAAAACCTAACGCAAGGCACTATGAGTGGTATCCTAACGCAGGTTCTATGACAGATTTGAACTAGGAACAGGTAAGATTTCAACAAACTGAACTTACCGGATAGGAATCCGGATAAGAAGTCTGATCTGGAAGTTTCCGGATCAGATGAAGTGAAAACAGTTCAAAATCACAAGAGTTTTCGGATAACACAAAGAATCCGGACAGCCTTAGGTTTCCGGATAACAAAAGTTACCGGAAGGCAAGAGTGTCCGAATAAAAACAATAAAGTAAAACTTACCGGATGTAAAGGGTTTCTGGATGAGATTCTTACCGGGTGACAAGAGATTTCGGATAAAATGCTTACCAGATAAACTTGGTAACCGGATAAAACTCTTTCTGGATGCAAGATTGTCCGGGAAGATTGGTTACCGGAAACTTTGGGTTTCCGGAACTAATGTACCCGGAAAGATTTGAGTTTAAATGACTTACCCGGAAAGCTTTGACGTACCCGGATGGAAATAACACAAACTTCCGGAAAGTACTGCTACTATCCGGAAAGTGCGGCTGGAATGATGAAATCGATTGGGAATCGATTAAGGTTGCTCAAAAACGTTCCTGAAGGATTAGAAACACTTCCAAACACAAAAATAACACTTCCCAAATCGATTTTGAAGCAAAAACAACAAGTTTTGAAGGTAAAAAATATGATTTTTATCAAGAACACATTCAAGACTTTTGAACTTAATTTGCTTAATAAATCACTTAAACGATCGAATTAGAGTATGAAAATTTGCAGAATCACTAATAGTAATGATACTAACAAAACCCACTAAACGAAATCGATCAATTTTATCAGAATCAAAATTTTGATATTCAAGTAAGAACACAGACGAGAAAAAGTGAAAAAAAACTTACCAGAAATCAATATGAATACTTTGAATCAATTCTGTCTGTCTGCTCTGGTACCAATTGTGAGTTCCAAATCCGTGCAACGAACAAAGAAATCAATAGATAATAACAGAGATTGTAATAATCAAGATTTTAATTTAGTCAATAATTAGAATTTGTGGAAGAATTTCGAATTTAGAAAATTGTGTGGTCTAAGTGTAAAGAACTAAAAGTATGGTGTTTAGTGAGAAAAGTATAAAAAGGAGGGGAAAACCCTAATTCTCTCATTTAGCAATTTCTAGTGTGTGTGTTGTGTGTGTGGCTGAGAGAAAGAACAAGGAAAAGGGTAGTGGCAATTGAAGAAGAAGTAGCGATTTTCAGCTGGGTTTTGGGAAAAACTCCAGAGTCATCCAGGTAATTACCATTCTATTCCTCTTTAAGATTTTGTGTGTATTGTGGGTAATTGGAGAAGAAACTTAGATTTTTGTGGGTTTAGTGTGTTCCTCATTAAATCTGATTAAGGAATGTCGTAGGGTGGGTTAATGTGTAATTATCGACCCATATTCGTTAATCTGGAAGTGTTGGGAGGATTGAGACAAGATGTGCAAATTCCTGTGTTTTTGTAATGTTCGTCGCGTCCGGAAACCTCCAAACCAAGCCAGTGTCCGGATGAGAGTAGTGTCCGGGTAGAGTTGTGGTAGTAGTTTCCGGTAGTTTAACCGGAAACCCTTGAGAATCCAGATAGAATGTCCGGATAGTTTTGGTTGTCCGGGTAGAACGTCCGGATAGCTCTGGTTGTCCGGATAGTCTTGGTTGTCCGGAAAGTTGTGGTATGGCACTGTAGTGCAGCCTGTTAGTCCGAGAGGTTAACCGTGTGAGTGTGTAGTTCAATCAAGTGACTTACTGTGGTAGTGTGTATCCTTATAAGTGCAGTTGAAGGGAGAATCAATCTAGTAAGAGGATTAAGCGGGACGACAGGTGAGTATTCTGATCTTAATCCCCTTTTTAAATGTGGAACTTTATGCATGTTTACATTGGTAAATGCTCGTACTATTCTTTTAACCTTGCATGGAAAGTGTGATTTAATTGTGTGGATACAAACTACTTTTATTTCAAAGCGAATAGTAAGTGTGTGACAATATGTGTGATTTAAATATGTGGGACCATGCTCTGGCTTTGGTGTGAAATGGGGGTGTGTCCCATATGGTTTAATATATGAATCCTTATGCATAATTAATGGTAAGAGTTCATATTATCTGTTGGTTCCCGTTTTGCTTATACAAGATTATTAGATCTATTAGTTCGAGTTTATGTTTGATGCGGAAGCGTATTGAAGAACTAACAGATATGTTTTGATAGATTTAGAACACACAATATAAAGAAACAGTATAAAGATGATATCTTGAAGATTATTGTTGTTTTATATATAAGGCAAGAATAGATTTAAGAACAGTTGAGTATGCAAAGCTTTAAGCATATATGACTCTCGATGTGCATAAGCTATGTGTTCTTGTGTGCCTTTTTTTGTAAAAACAGTTGTGTATTTTCTTATTATCCTTAGGAAGAACTCAACATGAGTCTTCCTTTTATACTACTACAAGGGGACCATAAAGCATAAGCTTTTGTTGATCGGATGGTATGAACAGTTGAACGTGTTGTATTTCATTTAATGGCGCAGACGTATATGTTGTACTAAGCCCTATTGAGTCCACTCAGAGTTTGACACGTGTTGAAGTTGAAGAGGGCAAGCTACCATGCAAGTTGATGAACAGGTCAGGAACAGTAGCAAGATATTTCTTCAACAGTGGCAAGATATTATAAATATCTTCCAAGTCTTCAGTCTGAACCGCAGAGGCTCTGTCAAGGGTGACAGAGGTTCTGTGGTTGGTTCCTTGGTGAGCATTCTTCTGTAGATCCTTCTTTGGTCCTTTGTGAGTAGTCTTTACTGGGTTCCTTGTCTTTTGTTGTTGTTAGCAGAGGCTCTGTTATTGGTAACAGAGGTTCTGCGGTCTTGGTCTTCTGAAAGCGTCCTTCTGTAGTTTCTTCGGTCTTTGATTACTCTTGATCAAACTTCCTTTGATTCTTCTGAGATGCCCGGCAGAGCTTCTGTTGCACTCAGCAGAGCTTCTGTGGAAGTTCTTCTGTACTTAGCCATTTTTCAATACTTCTAATTTTTCAGAATATTGGAGCTAACAATCTCCCCCTAAGTATTGAAAAATAAAAGATTGAATTTATGCATTTTATCTTAAGTAATAAAAAGAGGTTAAACAATACCTCAGAAGATTATTTCTTTCATTTGGAATTTATACCTAAGGCATTTACATTTAAGTACATTAAATGAACAGAAATTAACGTTGACAGAGGTTCTTTGAAGAGACTCAAATTTTTGCATTTGGGAAATCGTCGAACTTTCTGTTGTCTTTTCCTACTTCCTTGAGTTCTTCATAGAATTTGAGGCAGAGATTTCTTAAGCCTAGTGTAGCATCAATCTCTTTGATCATCATCAGAGCAGATTCTTCGTCCATAAGCTCTGTTGCTTTGTTCTCCTCTAGTATTTTTCTGAACATGTTCAGAGTATGGGTTGTGTACTTCTGACAGTCCATTGTCACAAACAGTTTAAGTTGATCAGCAGGATTCTTGAATACTAACCCGTACCTTGGAGTTTTGATGATAGAATTGGGTATTGCATTGGGTGGGCAGAAATCCTCTGGTGGTCTGATACTTAGAGTAGTTATGCCTAGATCGATGGCTAGTTGAAAGTCGAGCATGCTGTAGATTAGGAGCTTTTCACGCATCGCCTTTCTGAGAACTCGATAAGACCTTTGGTGGCAGTTGTCATTGAAGTTGTCTTTCGTCCATTGCAGAAGGTCGGGTAAGTCATAGGGATTGAGGTTTCGGATATCAGCATCAGAGAATTGATTCTCTGATCTGTCAGACCTTTTTGACTTTCTAGATTGTATACATCGTATGAGGATAAGTTCTCATTTTAGAGTATTTACAATAGATTACCTTCTTTATTTTGTGAATGGAGTAAACTTGGTTGACCGGTTTTGACTTTGTAGAGGTGAAGATGGCATCGAATTCCTTTCTGCGCTTCTGATCTCGGACATGAGCTGGCAGATCGCTCTGGAAGTGTTGTCTGTAGAGATAACTGTAAACTTGCTCTTTCATTTGTTCAATGGTTGGAGTAGTTCTTGGAATTGGTCTCCTTAGCTCATCCATTTGTCGAGTGATGTCTGCTACTTTACCTTCTGTTACCTTAGTTGTGGGATCCAGGGTTGGATTTTCTGACAGAGGATTCAAGTTGAATGCCCAGTCTTCCTCTTCGGGTTTAGGAATGACGAAGGCATTAAAGGCACCTTTCATCAACTTCTCTGTAGCAACTGACATCTTCTTCTTTGGTTCTTCTTCTGTCATTATTCCCTTGCCTTTATCTTTTGGTTTTGAGGTTTCAGAGGTTGGGTTTTGGATTTGTGTGGGTGGAACCTTTGTAGATTTGACAGTTGGAGGTTCTGTGGGTTTTGGTTGTTGCCTCTGAAGGTTTTGATACTTCGGGTTGTGAGGACTCTGTTGGTGAAGAGTTTTCGGGTCTTGGAGGTGGGATGTCAAAACGCTTTGCTGATTGAAAAGCAGATACAAATTCCATTCTGCGAAGAATGAACTCTGCAGTGCGTTTTGGTCTTTGGGGTTTTCGAGCTATGGATTTGACTCTAGTTTTGCGCGGGATTGGTTGTGAGGTTGGTGTTGATTCTTTGGGTGAGGGTGGAGTTTGTTCTGAGGAAGAGGATGCAAGAGTGATTACCTTAGGTTTTGTGGTTGGTGCATCCTCTGCTGAGATAGAGGTGTTTTGCCTCTGTTGTGTTCCCTTCTGGGTTTCTGTCGTAGAAGGTTCTGCAGTTTTCTCTGTAGTTTTTGCAGCAGCAGCCTCTGTTGTTTCCTTTGTTCTCTCCCCCTCGGGATGACCAGATGCTCCATCATCGGGATCATCCTGCCTTCTTTTAGCAGCAACTTCTGTTCTGTAGGTTTCTTGAGCTGTTTGCCTTGCTGCATGTTTCTTCATTGTTTCAAGGTAGATTGCGATCGAAGTCTTGAAGGCTTTGGTCGCACTTTTCTCGAACTCTGTAGCTGTTTTTTTGGCAATGTTAGTGGCAGAGGCGATGGCAGCAGCAGCAGAAGTTTCTGTAGTTAACTTCATTTCTGCAAGGGCTGTTTTAACCTCTGTGGATAAGGTATCCACTTTGGTACTTAATCCTGTAAGCGCGCCTGAAGTCGAATCTGTAAACGTCGTGAATGAGCTTTGCAACTTATTCAATGTTTGAGTTACAGAGGTTACAAAGACTTGGAACTCATCCTTCGTAACATGTTCCTCTTGGGTAACCTCTGGAGGAACAACCCCTTCTCCAGAGTGAGTCCCTGTTCCTGGGATACCTTCTTTCACCCTTGTTTGTACGTTGGGGGTGGAAGGATTTCCATCTGATCTTTGAGAAGAAACATGAGTTTCAGTCTCTACAGAAGTTCTGTGAAGAACAGTGTCCAAATCCACTCCAGAGGTGGGTATCGGAATATTCTTCTGTTGACTTGGAGACTTGTCTAGAGTCTCTTCGTCTTGGTGCTCTCTACTTCTCTCTGAAAGAAGTTTTGGCCCTATATTGTGCGTGGCAGAGGAAATAAATTCCTCTGTAGGGTTTTCTAGTGTGATCTGGGGTGATGGATCACGAACTATAGGTGAGTCTCTTCGAGGAGACTCCCTAGGAATGGATTCCCTTGTTTCTGTGGGCGCAGAAGTCGAAAGAGTGACTTCTGGCTGTTTGGTTTGGGTAGGGATCGAGTTGTGCGACTCTTTTTCAATAACTCCTTCTGCAGCTAGACCTGCGGAGTTAGATGTGTGGGTTGCACTGGGAGGGGGTGAGGGATGTGTGCCTTCTGCAACTTCGGCATCTTTTTCTTTTTCATTTTCTTTTCCTCCAGACGTTTCTACCCTATCCTCTAACCTATTTTCTGTAAATTTACCTATTTGGACCTCTTCTTCTGCAGTCTCTTGTCTTGGCAGAAGTGAGTCAAGAACCTCTGTGAAGATTGGGGTTTGCAGAGGTGGAACTTGATCCTTTTTTATTCCCTCTGTAATTGATTGCAGAGGGGAAGATGGTTTCTTCTTCTTTGATTTCCTTTTCTTCGGTTTTGGTGCCCCCTCCTCTGTAGATTTTGACTTTATTTTTCTTTTGGAAGAGGGAGGGGCAGAGGGTGGAGAAGATGGTTCTGCAGGGGATTGTTGGATAGCAGAAGCAGAGGCAAGTGGTTCCTCTATAGAGTTCTTCGATTTCTTTCCCTTTTTCTTTTTCTTCTTCTTCTCTTTAGATCCCTCAGAAGACTTCCTTTTTGAAGGATAGAGGTCTTTCCTTATATTTCTGAAGTTCTTCTGGTTGGCCTTGTGTTTAGCCAACTTTATCTTCCATTCTTCCTCTGTAAGTCTCTCTATTACACTAACTTCTATGGGCATTCCTATACGCGGGGGTGTTACAGAACTGGGTTCAGGAGTTCTGTAAACGCGTGTGTACTCACTAACTAGTTCTTCATTACTAGCATAACCTAACATTACCTTTGACAGTGGCCTGCTGTGCGGGTAGCCGTCCTCATGTTCTGTAGGAGTGTTCTTGGACATAGGAAATTGCTTAGGTTTGGGACCGTCCATTGGCCATTTTTGGATAAGGAGTAGGGGTTCGAAAAGTACACTGAGGATTCGCTGGAACTGCAGAGGGGGCAACCAGTTGTGATCAGACATTTTGGTTTTCTGGGAGGCGGTTTTGCGATCGATGGTGTTGATGATCTCTTGCATCATTATGGTGGCATAATCTAGGGGTAGATCATAGTACACACCATACATGATTGAGAGAATTTTAGGTGAGCTTTGATCGATGCTCCCAATTTTGCCCATGAGGCAACGATTTAGGATGCAGAATAAGGTATTCCACAGAGGGGGTAGTCTTGCTCTGCGGAAATCGTTCCTCTTTTTCAACTGTTGGTTGTACCCTAACATGTGCAAAAAGTCGACAAGTTCTTCATTTGTTGGTTGGGGGGCATACTTTTTGATTCCCATGAGTCCTCTTGTTGGAAGGCCAAATTCTAATGAGAACATGGTGCGGTTGAACATCAGTTCAAGGCTCTTACTTTGGTCAGGTTTAGAAATGTAGCCTCTGATCAAATCGGTGTCAGCGTCATAACGGCAAGATTGCCAAAACTGATGTAGGTAACGTACAGGTATTTGTTCAACGGTTTTGCTCAGAAGAGGGTAAAGAAAGTGGTTCTCTAGGATGTTTAGTAGGATGGCATGTTCTTTGCCAAATGCCGTAGGAGAAGGAACAAGATAACAATTGTTTGATTTAATGGGAAGGGTTTGCTCGAAATGGTCATTTGAGAAAAATTGTTGCAGGTGGGTAGTGGGTACAAAGGATGCCTCGTCGCCGGAGTCATGTCTGTTGGCATCGGCGGCGGTATGTAAGTTGTGGGAGTGCTCAGAATGTACTGGAGAGAGTGGCGGAGAGTTCGTTGGTGAAACGTGAGTAGCTTTGGAACTGGAAGCCATTTGTAGGTTTGAAAGTTCTAGGTTTTCAGAAAGAAATAAGCAAGTTCGCCGGAGAAGATGAGAGAATAGTAAAGTTTTGAAAGTGATTTTTAACTTAGGTTTTATACTGTGGTAACGGATAGAATTCGGAACGGTGAAAATGTGAGAAAGTTAATAAAATTTGAGGTCCGCACTCGAGTTCATTCGGCGTGATGCAAGTTTCCAGGACGACGTGATATGTACGTCAATGAAAACTCGACACGTCATCAGAGTCAGTGACGACGAGACGTCGTGGGCGGCCATATTAAATGAAAAGCGCGTGGGTTTAAATTTTCACCACAGAAAAGTTACCGTTACAGATACAGAAATTCCCAAGTGGAAATCTTTACAGAGGCTCTGTGGGTACAGAAGCTCTGTGATTTTGGAAAACTTTTATCTCTGTTTATTGTATCTTTGATGAAAAATCGTTTGAAAAACACGGAGAGGATCAATAAATCTTTAGTAGAGAGAAATTATCCTACAGAGGTTTTTGGACCTCTGCCAGAGCAAGCAGAGGCTCTGTGACAGGAGATTTCTAATAACTAAAAATTTATAAACATTTTTAATCATCCAAGTTTTTGATAAGTTTTAACAATGTATTTAGGACCTATTTGAAAGTTGGTGTCCTAGAAAATTGTAAATCTCAAAGATTTTGTGCAGCAGAAGTCATTTGAATGATTTGAGTGATCTACAGAGGTTCTTTGGTTGAAAGAACTCTGCGGCTTATGACTTCTGTAGCATTGTGTGAGTGCGAGATACCAACCTATTTTTCTTTTTGATCGGCGAATGTGATCTCTTCTGTCGCATTCTTAGCTCCCCCTTGACTTATGAATCTCTGTAGATTCAGCAAGGTCTCCTTTTTCGCTCCCCCTTGATCTAACAACCTATGTAGATCAAGTGTCTTCTTCTGCTCCCCCTTGACCTATGCTTGGTTCAGAATAAGATAAGTTGTGCACAGAACATAGGTCAAGATCATCATAGGTTCTGTAGAGGTCGTCAGAGGTTCTGAGCAGACTTTACAGAAGTTCTGTGATCTTAAGAACTATTGAAGATTTAAGAATTTACATACAGAAATAATAAAAAATATTTACAAAGCATACAGTATCTATGTTATACTTACAGAGGTTTTGGGTACCCATATTCGTATGGGTCCTATTGTATGAAACGCCTTTATGCATTTGTCATACATACCATAAATGAAAGACTTTTTGTCTTTTTGAGCATTTTGAACAGGTATAGAGCCTTTCATTATCCAAACCTTTTTCACCTTTTTACAAGTTTGATTAACTAATTTGTCCAACCTATGATCATGCAAAAATTTCGATGTTGAGGTCTGAAGTTTTGAAAACATAAAAGATCCTTTAAAATTAAATTTCTTGATCCGTTTAGCAAAAATATTCTTTTTCCTTAAATTTTCCTCAAGCATCTTTTGGAGATTAGATTTGCATCTTTTCTCCAACATGATTTCAGTTGTTAAATTAGAGAGTCTTTTTGTTAGTTTGGATATTTCTGTTTTAAAAATCCTTCTCTCTTTTTCAAAGTCAAGTTTTTGACTTAAATCTTGAAATATTTGAACCTTTAACTGTTCAGATTCTTTTCTTTCAGAATCAGATTCTTTTCTTTCTTTTTCAAGGATATTCTGCAATTCTGAGATTTTACATGTAAGCTCCATAGACTTTGTTTCAAGAACAGTTTTCTTCTCTTCATAATTTCCTCTTTCATTTGCCACAATCTTTTCAAAATTGGAAATTAGTTTAGAGAAATTTAAACATTTTAGTTCAAGTCTTTTCTTTTCTTCATCTGACATAGATAAGTTCCTTTTTAGTTCAAGATTTTCACAGTTTAAGATTTTAACAGATTCTTCAAGTTTAGCAATTTTATCAGAGATAATAAAAATGCTTTTGTTCTTTTCATCAGATCTATTAGTTCGAGTTTATGTTTGATGCGGAAGCGTATTGAAGAACTAACAGATATGTTTTGATAGATTTAGAACACACAATATAAAGAAACAGTATAAAGATGATATCTTGAAGATTACTGTTGTTTTATATATAAGGCAAGAATAGATTTAAGAACAGTTGAGTATGCAAAGCTTTAAGCAGATATGACTCTCGATGTGCATAAGCTATGTGTTCTTGTATGCCTTTTTTTGTAAAAACAGTTGTGTATTTTCTTATTATCCTTAGGAAGAACTCAACATGAGTCTTCCTTTTATACTACTACAAGGGGACCATAAAGCGTAAGCTTTTGTTGATCGGATGGTATGAACAGTTGAACGTGCTGTATTTCATTTAATGGCGCAGACGTCTATGTTATACTAAGCCCTATTGAGTCCACTCAGAGTTTGACACGTGTTGAAGTTGGACAGGGCAAGCTACCATGCAAGTTGATGAACAGGTCAGGAACAGTAGCAAGATATTTCTTCAACAGTGGCAAGATATTATAAATATCTTCCAAGTCTTCAGTCTGAACCGCAGAGGCTCTGTCAAGGGTGACAGAGGTTCTGTGGTTGGTTCCTTGGTGAGCATTCTTCTGTAGATCCTTCTTTGGTCCTTTGTGAGTAGTCTTTACTGGGTTCCTTGTCTTTTGTTGTTGTTAGCAGAGGCTCTGTTATTGGTAACAGAGGTTCTGCGGTCTTGGTCTTCTGAAAGCGTCCTTCTGTAGTTTCTTCGGTCTTTGATTACTCTTGATCAAACTTCCTTTGATTCTTCTGAGATGCCCGGCAGAGCTTCTGTTGCACTCAGCAGAGCTTCTGTGGAAGTTCTTCTGTACTTAGCCATTTTTCAATACTTCTAATTTTTCAGAATATTGGAGCTAACATTATCATTTGCTCATGAATGAAAAGTGTGATTTAATCGTGTGGACCTAAACTACTTTCATGTGGACGAGCTATGGCCTTGTGTGAGATGGGGGTGTGTCCCATATGGTGTGATATATGAATGTGTTTCATATATGGGCGGTGTGTGCCCCTTTTTACGTTGTCACGGTGTGTGTGACCATAGCGTGTACCATTAGCTCGTCATAGTGTGCTGATCATTATATGTGTTCCTATCAAGTTTTGTACAATCATTTCTTACTGAAAGTTTTTCCATAAACTATTATTGTGGCGTGGCTTTAGAGGGAACTCACTAGACCTCATGGTGTAACCCTCGTTTTCAAAACTAAAACCTTTCAGGTAAGCAGGTAGTCGAAAGCTTGCTTAGAAGTTGGCAAGGCGTGAGACGGAAGTTGCATATAGAAGGATTAGAGAGCCTTCCTTTTTACCTTGTAGTTACGATCTCATCTGTAGTTAGGGTTATTTCCGCAAACACAGTTTGTAATTTGTTAATGTATTACATTGAGCCATTTTTGGCGTTTTAATTTAAAGATATAGCTTTGGGGCATGATAGTTTGGTGTGGGTTGTTACAAAGATGTTTATGATTTCAATTGGTCATCCATATATTGCTTTCAATTGAGAGAGTTTACAATAAGGAATAATGAAAGCAAATGAACAACTATCACGATTCTTCTGGCTAACCTATTTTCTAAGGCATAGCAATCTATTTATACCAAGGCTTAATGCCTTATGCCCACGGCCCATTAAGCACTAAACAAAGCCCATTTAACAAAATTAAGGCTTTTACAAAGAATAATAAATCTAATTAAAGCACTATATAATTATTTATATATCTTTCTAATATGTAGGACATTTATGGTCCTAACACAATCGCTGTCACTATAGCACATATTGTACCAACTCTGTTTTGGCCATAACTTATTTGTTTTAGCTCCGATTTTGCTCCAAAAAGAACCTTTGGACTCGTATTTGAATTCCTCATCCAACAATAGGCATGGGAATGGGGCGGGGACCTCAATCCCCATTCCCGTCCCCGGTCCTCATCTTCATCCCAGTCCCCGTCGGGGAATATAATCATATCCCCATCCCCACCGGGGAACAGGGATCCCCAACGGGGAAACGGGGATATTTTCCCCGATCGAATTTTTTTTTATTTTAGTACAAAAGAAGTTTATTTTAATACAAAAAATTACAACATCATATAGTTACTAATAACCTAAAAAACAAAAAGAAATTCAACCTAATCCACAAAAAAATTAACGTCACACGTACCAAAACATATCGAGTAATATCCAAAACCATATTAAGTAATTATACACATCAAGTAATATCCAAAACCATATCAAGTAATAACAATTTTATATTCTAAACCTAGTTGGGAAATAAGAAATTATGAATTACCGACTTAGTTTAAATAAATAATATATATTTAATTTATTAATTTAAATATATAACGGGGACGGGACGGGGCGGGGCGGGGAGTGCCATCCCCGTCCCCATCCCCGGTTTAGCAGGGAATCCCCATCCTCGATCGGGACGGGTGGACCGGGTTCCCCGACGGGTCGGGGCCTATTCCCATGCCTATCCAACAAGACTATAAAATATAGGATCTCAGCCCAAAATCATACTTCCTCTATTTCTCTTAAAAGACTGATTTCTACATTAACTTGAAATTGTAGTTACCTAAAAATTACGGGTGTTACATAGTCAATCAAGCATGCTCACGTAACAAAACATTCACAATAAAAGTAGCTAATTGAAATTATGAACGTACTACACATAAGAATTCTCGTTACCATCATCATAATTATCAATTAGCGTAATTTTGTCGACTCTAAGACCATCATATCTTTGCAATTTCTACCCAAACTCACAAGTCATAACTTAATATTTCACCTTATGTCTAGCATCCTACATTCATACCTAGTTTACTTAAACTATTGCTCTGATACCAACTTATACACCCTAAAAATAAGGATAAATTTAGACCTGAATAAATGCGGAATATGACATTCTAAATATAACCGTGTCACCCAAAAATGGGAAATATTAAGGCGTTTACAACCCAAAACAATATAAAAGATGCATATCAACAACCTACTAATCTAAATTAATCTAGCTTAGATTAAGGACGGTGTCGCTGTCTCTTTTCCAAAAAAAAACTTTTGCTAAAACAAAAGAACGTCACGTCTATACTTCGCTAAAAATGCTATATCCGACCACTTGATCGTCCACTCAAACCCGAGGAGCCCCGCCGCTAGAATGACCTGATATACATGTAATATTAAAAAAAAAAAAAGTGGTAGGCTAAAACCTAGTGAGATCAAACGATTATAATTTAAAACCAAAATTAAATAACTCGGAAATATAGCTTTAAACCAACAACTTTCACCATAGGAGTACAATACCTTCAAATACATATTCCATCTTGCGATGACGGGGGAGACCGATTTCCATGATTAGTGATTGAACACAATAGAAGGTCACTTGTCATGTTGGTTAAGTCATGCTCACAGATTATTGTTTTCGCGCATTAAGCTTACGAATACGTTTATTTGCTAATATGAGTGTCATACTTTGCGTGATGTCATCTAGATGAAAATCGTATCAATTGGATGAGCCTACGAATTCGCCAATTATGAGTTGGGTAAATCCCAATTGGTTATTACCGAAGAAATAAGGAGGAATTAAATTGGTTATGTTGGTTTAGGAAAAGTTGTATGGCTGGTAGGAAGTTATATCTGAATATTGTTTTATGTGGAGCTAAAAATTCAGGTTGTTGGTGGAAAATAGTTTGAAAATTTTGTCAAACATTATTTTTCATTCAATGCAAAACTGAGGGTAAAATTGTAATATTACATAATTGATAATTCAGATGGTTGATTCAGAACAATTTCAAAACAATCAATTTTTATCATAAACTAAATTATACAGAGTCTCTTAATCATTCTGATCACTCCTAATTGATTACATATAGCTTTTGTTAAAAAAAATGTAGGTAATCAATTTTTAAAAGTTCGATGATTTATTTACTAAAAAATGTTCAAGGAACTACTAGACAACAGAGCTTTTCCGGCAGATCCGGCGGCCAAAAAACCAAGCACCGCAAAGTCAATTTTTCGGCGGATACCCGCCGCCGTAAATCCGTCGATATTTTTAATTAATTAAATAAATTTGACTTGTCATAAAATTTTAAAATTTTAATTTGTTATATAAAAAAAATAAATTTCGCCGTAAATCCGTCGGAAAAAATAAATAAATAATTTATATTAGATTATTTTCGGCGGATTTCCAGCGTAATTTGTTTTTAACTGAAAGGATAAACTCCGTAGGAAATATTATTTAGAAAAATAATTTCTTGATGGTATTTTCTGCGGAATTTATTATTTTAATTAAAAAGAATTTCCGTCAAAAATCCGTCGGAAAAATATTTTTAATTGTTAAAAAATATATACATATTTATTTTTCTACGAAGTACGAACAACTAAAAATTAATTTTGTACTAATTAACATTTACGACGGATTATAATTAGTTATTTTAATTAATTAAAATCTGTCTAAAAATGTTGGTTAATCTCAATTATATGTTTTTTAAAATTAAGTAAATAGATTAGTATTAATAGCCCACATAAAACAATATTCAGCAGCCATTCAACTTTTCCTAAACCAACATAACTAATTTAATTCCTCCTTATTTCTTCGGTAATAATCTCTTAACCTTAAAGTGCCTTAATTCCCAAATCCGATCATCCTTATATCTCCATAGTATTTGATCAGCAAGTAGCTCATATCCAATATAAAACTTTCAATATGGCCATTGCAAAATTAGCTCATATCCAATATAAAACTTTCAATCTGACCAGAAATTACCAAGAGTCTTAATAAATCAAACAGACCAACATCAGCCCATGCCCTCCAAAAACCAGTAGCCACAAAAATCTGTTGATTTCCATCACTTAAAACAACAACCCTTTCATCAAAAATCCATATTAGAACAAAAGTAATTCTTATAGATCATATTATCAAGATTCCTTTCATCAATAGATCATATTGGAACAAATTCTGTTAATTCCCACACCTTATTACAGTAATCAACATCTTAAGAATTCAGAAACTCATAGGAGAGACATAGACAACAACCCTAAACATTTTGCAATTTGGCTAGGAGCCATTACACACAAGCTCCAAGCAATATAAATGAATATAGATTTGCAGTCGTATAAAAAGAACAATTTTGCCATCAAAACAGCACTAAGAAAATGAAGATACAAGGGCAAGCGAGGGGTGATTGAATCGAAAATGAATATATAAGGGCAAACGGGGGTTTTCGACAATCGATCGAGAGGAGTGATTGAATCCAAAGAAATGAAGATAGAGGGCAATCGATCGAGAGGGTAGAGTCGTAGAGAGGGGTGATTGAATCAAAAGAAAAGAAGATACTAGGGCAAGCGAAGGAAAATAGGGATCTGAATCGTATAGGAGTTGGGATGGGTGAATGAGCGATTCAGGGTATTGAAACATTCAGGCCCTTTTTTTTAAACCTTGCCAAACAAGAAAATGTCTGAACGAATCAGACCTTTACCTCTTAATGGCATCATTAAAAGGTAAACAAACAACCCCTAAACATAATGAGAAAGTAAGGGGCTGTTTGGCAGTTGCTGAATGGTTTAGCGTAGAATGGTTGAGAGGTCAGAATGGTTAAGTGCAGAATGAAATTTGGTTGTTTGGTAAATGTTCTGAATGGCAACTCTGAACGACAACAAATTACCATTTTAACGTTTTTTATCATTTCAACAAAAAACAGATGAAAATCAAACAAATGTAGCCCCAAAACAGAACAGATGAAAAGCTATATGCATGACATTTCTTCCCCCAAATCCACAAGAAACTTGTGCATTTCATTGCAACCCAAATGATTCACCAGAAACCCATTTCAACAAAGTATCAAATCTGTAACCTAAAAGATCTCAAAATTGGTAGAATTGGACTTTTCCCACTAAACAAAACAAGAAAATAAACAACAAACTGTCAGATTTGATCAATTTCTTCCCGTGAGCAGACCAAGGTCTTCCTTCTTCGCCGGCCGAACTGCTCGCTGCTCGTCGGCGCCGTCGTCTGCTTCACGATCTTCTCTCAACAGTCTTACATAACTTGAAAATTCTCGTAGCATTCTGTTTCTCTTTGTTTCAGATTTCAAAAATCTCTGATTTAGGGTTTTCTCTTTGAGGAAAATTTATCGAAGGGATGCAATGGAGAGGAGAAGATCGACGGTACCTGTGGGTGTGGAAGGAGAAAATCGATCTTGATGTTGATGGCGTGGAAGGAGTAGACTGAAGAGAGAAAGGGTAGATGTGGAAAAAAGGGAAAAAAGTTGGAACTGAATGGTTGAGTGGAGTGTTGGATGCAAAATGGTTAAGAGGTGATTGTCACCGTTAAGAGGCTACTTTTTTTTGTCATACAACCCATACCTCTTATCGATTCGGAGGCAGCCTCTGAATGTCACCAAGAGGTAAACAAACAGCCCCTAAGAAAGAAATTTTACATATAAATAATTGAAATAATCTATTTAAAGGTGTATATATGAATCAATATGAATAATATGATAACACATATATCTCCAAATAAATTTTTTGAATTTTTAAATAGATTCACATATGAATTTTTATTTAATATTCTCTTTTTAACTTTTTACAATATTTATCATTCTTATTTGAAATTCCTCTATAAAATTCAAATTGACTGTTAAGTTTACATTCTGTCTCCACACAAAAAAAAAATTGTTTACACCTTAACTACAAGTTACTGCCTTTGTCCATGAAGCTTGTTAAAAAATGCAAACATGAACAAGAGTAAATACAGTATATTTTAAACAGATTATGGAACAGATTATTTGTTTTAAAAAAAAGGTCTGAAAGGCTCTTAAATCTGATTCGGTCAGATAATTGGTCATTAAGACAGTTTGATTTTTTATTTCAATAAGAGCTGAAAAAGTCTGAGCCTCCTCTTATTTCACAAGAGGTACCTAAAACCCTTAAATCCTCTTATAAGCGCCTCCATCTTCCTCCTCGACTTTTTTTTTTGAAATCGCAACCTTCTCCTCGCGTCCATCTCCATCTCCATCGCCTCCGTCTCCAGATCATCGCACAAATGATACCTGCGATTGTTTGCTACTGAAATCGTCGGAACCTAGCTCATCGCCTCCTCCCGTCCTGCGTGTTTCAGGCCTTTGTATATTCTGCTCCAGATCTGCAAGAGAGGTAGCTTTATCCATTTTTTCCCCGAGAAATTTGTGCTTGTGTTTTGATTTACATATATCTGATTTTTTTGGTGAAATGTGGTTATACATATGTTGATTTTGCTGTGATTTTGGCAGATTATGGTTTGTATGAGTTTTTTTTTCTTAACTCTGTTTAGTTTCATGTGTTTGCTCTGTTTGTATGTGGTTTTATTTTTTTCTTAGCTAAGTTTTTTCCTAAATTTGTGCTTCTTTTAATTCAGATTAGGTTTTCATTGTGGTTTTCCATGTGGGTTTATGATGTTTGGTTATATTCTTAATTAAAAAATGATATCCTTTTTATGAACTATGATCTACTTACACAAAATTACCCCAATTGCAGAAAAAACCCAATTCCATGGCTTTAAATCAAAATTTAGGGTTCCTCTTGTTTAGTTTTCTAAAAATTTGCTGCAAAAGGGTGAATTCCCTCCAATTTATGGTGTTTATTGAATCAAAAGTAATGATTAATCAGTTGAGAATTATGAATTTGCTCAATAATTCTTCACTAACTTCATCATCTATGGTTCTTGTTGTTTAGATTTCTTAAAATTTGCTTAAAAAATGGTGAATTAAATCCAATTTATGCTGTTTCTTGATCATCATTCTTCAAAATCTTTATCTTGTTTAGATTTATGAAATGTTAGAACTGTTATAATTCACAAGTTATTGGCAATGCATATTAAAAAAGCTATCTACTTGTTGGGGATTCAAAAAAACCCAATTCTTTATGATCAAATGTATTGTCTACTTGTTTTTGAGGATTTTATATGTTTTTGAAAATTGAAATATTCTTCGGTATTTGTTTCATAATTTGACGTATGGTGGGATCTATGCATAATGTTGGAATATGTTAAGTTTGACCAATCTTGACTTTGGCTTAATTTGTAAAGTTTCAGATTTAGTAGATAAGGACTTGAAAGGATGAAACTGAAGTTCAAGGACTAAAAGTGGACATTTCTATATCTGCTGGATGGCGCCTCACTTGGAAGAAATCTAAGAGGGTAGTGGAGCAATTAATGGGACTTCAGGGGCTGATTGTGAAAATAGTGTTGATGTATTTAAAGAAAGGGTCACTCATATTTTGACCCATTAGATTCATTTTTTTCTCATTTTACTTTCTTAAGAGCTACATATTCTCTCTCTAGATTTAGGGTTTTCATCTTACTAGTTATTTCATATTAGTTGTAATTAGCGTAGGTTTGTATTGTATTGAGTTTAATAAAGAGAAGTTTCTTAGTATAACTTTGAAGACATAATTTGTTGGTTGTTCATTTCTATTGATTTTTAAGAGGTTTGTATTTCTGTTGGTTGTTCATTTGTTTAGATTGGTGGAATCTATGCATAATTACATAATCTTTATACCAAGTACCATAATGGGTATTGGTTTGATGTTATCTTTCTTGTGGTTTTTTACTTCTTTTTCAAGAACCAAATGGGGATCATTTTTTATTGTTTTGCTTTTAGTACTTGTTATATAGTTTTATATGCTTGTTTTAACTCTGATTTGGTTGAACTTGTTATCTTTAGATTGAATTATTATATGGGTTTCGTTTGGATAATTATAAAAGAGCTTGTTGGGGGGGGGGGGTATATGTTCTTTCTTGTAAACTTTTCTTGTGTGCTAATTAGTGATGGACGAGAATGTACGCGTAAGATGGACAAATGAAATTATGAAATGCTTTTTAGAGACTTGTATAGAAGAGGTCAATTGAGTGGGTCGATGTAACACCCAAAAATCGGGGCTAACTTAAACCTCAAATGTCAACAAGTTATGATATAACAACCTTCAAACTTTCATATAGGAAGTGAATTAACCATAAGGAGTATATTTACAAATACAGAATCCTTCAAATAACCTATTAATCTAATCATTTCACTATAATCAGATTAACTAAGTTATCTAAGCAATCCTTCAAAATCTCCTTCTGTTAAATGACTTCTCTGCTATTCCAAAACGCTCGTCCCACCATCCTTTACCTTGCCGAGCTAGTACCTGGTAAGAAAACATTATATTGAAACGATTAGGCCAACGCCTAGTGAGAACATTCGTTTCCCCAATAATAATTGCAAAATCAATGTAAACAAGTTATAACAAACCTGATTACCCTTTTTCTTACCATACGTGTAACTCTGTTCCGTTAACACGATTTTACCCAATTCCATGAATATGCCTGACACGCATTCCATCATCATATCATGTCTCAGAGCTACACTACGAATCAGCACTGATTCTAGAGTAATGTTTCTATTCCGGAAATCGCAATATACACATATCCAGTTCCGTACACATCTATTCCAGAAACCGCAATATACACATGCCCAGTTCCGTACACATCTATTCCAGAAACCGCAATATACACATGCCCATTTCTGTACACATCTAAGAAATAACAATATACATATGCCTATTTCTTAGAGAAGGAAATAGTGATTACAATATACACATGCCAATCTCTTCTTTTCCTTGGAAGTCAGGAATTACGTTTATTCCATGATTTCTCACACACATCAGAATAATGATTAATCTTCATCTATTCTACGTGTACATAACCACTAGTGCCTATGGATCCATATTACTTACTACACACCTGCCTAGTATCAAACTAGCACAGTCTTTAAGCCTAACACACCACCATTCAATTGTAAGTATGTTCAAGCTATAACAATTACCTTTCAATTCCTAAATTGCACCTTTCTATGATTAACAAAATCTGAAATCTTCCAATTTCTCAGAAGTGTCCGGACAACAGGGTTTTTCCGGATAACTTTGATTTTCCGGATAACTAAGCCTTCCGGATAAATATAACTCACCGGATACATGCTTAATCCGGACAATACATTTTCCGGACAAACATCTAATCCGGACAACACCCGGAAACTACAGTAACCTGGATACTGTCCGGTAACTATATTTATTCGGACAACTAAAGAAATTCGAAACTTACCCGGTACCTTGTTGCATCCGGATACATTCATCCCAGAGGTTTCCGGACACGACATTTCGTCCGAAAAACTCCATCTGCAGCTTAAAATTTTGATTTCACCTATGTCTGTTCTATTCAGCTCATTCCAAACCATTTCATACAGTCCATAAACAATTTATACAGCTATTTCAAGGTTTAATTTAACATGTATACACTGATTTAAGCAAACAACAAATGAACTCACCTCTTAAGGAAGTTATACCCACTTTGCACAATCTGATTCTTCAAATCTGTTGTTTATGATTCCAAATACCTATTCCACAATCAAAACCGTTTACACACACATTACTACAACAGATTTTATCATAAACCATAGTCAATTACTTACCAAAATGAAGACAAACCCTTGCTTTCTTTCTTTCTCCCTTTTCTCTCTTTTCTCTTTCTCTGTATCCTTTGCCGACTAAAAAACAAGGAATGAGATAATATCCCATTCCTTTCAGCTTCTTATCCATACACACATTTAAAATTTACCACAATACCCCCTCAAGTTTCATTATTTCCAAAAGTAGTATCCTACTTTAATTCTTTGTATTTTAACCCTATAGAATTATAAAAATACTACATAATTCAAGGTTTAAACCAAAAATACAACTAGATCCCATTTCTCATTAAAATATTAATTATAGAAAATTCAGGATGTTACAATACTCCCCAACTTGAAAATGATTTCGTCCTCGAAATCAAGATCAGGTAAACAGATGGGGATACCTATCCTTCATACTCTCTTCCGACTCTAAAGTCACATTAGCACCTCGATGGTGTTTCCATTGTACTTTCAACATAGCTACTTCCTTACCACTACGTAGCTTTCTAACCGATCTTTCCAAAATTGCCGCTGGTTCTTCTGCACATCGGCTCTTTTCATCCACTATAACATCAGTAAGTGGAATCACATCTTCCTCTTCGGCTAGACTTTTCCGAATATAACAAACATGAAAGGTATTGTGGATTCCTTCCAATTCAAGTGGAAGATCCAACTGATACGCTTGCAATCCGACCCTCTTAGTGATAGTGAAAGGTCCTAGAAAACGAGGACTTAACTTCCCACGTTTACCAAACCTTATCACACCTTTCCATGGGGATACTTTAAGCATCACACGCTCCCCAACTTGGAATTCCTTTGGTCGTCTTTTCGGATCAGCATAACTCTTTTGTCGGTCTTGAGCTACTTTCATATGCTGCTGAATTTCTTTCACTTTATCAGCTGTTTGTTGTACTAACTCCGGACCAGCAAACTGTTTTTCTCCGGCTTCTAACCAACACACTGGAGTTCTACATTTCCGACCATACAAGGCTTCGAAAGGTGCTCTTCCAATACTAGAATGGTAACTATTGTTATACGCAAATTCTACTAACGGTATATGTGTATCCCAATTACCTCCAAAATCCAATACACATGACCTGAGCATGTCTTCCAAACATTTCCGACCATACAAGGCTTCGAAAGGTGCTCTTCCAATACTAGAATGGTAACTATTGTAATACGCAAATTCTACTAACGGTAGATACGTATCCCAATTACCTCCAAAATCCAATACACATGACCTGAGCATGTCTTCCAAAGTTTGAATGGTTCTTTCACTTTGCCCATCAGTTTGCGGATGATAAGCAGTGCTCAGATTTACCTTTGTACCTAATTCTTCTTGAAGTGACTACCAAAATCTCGAGGTAAACCGACTATCACGATCTGACACTATCGACACCGGTATACCATGCCTTGACACTACTTCATCAATATACAGCTTCGCCAATTTCTCTATTGGTGACGCTTCTTTCATAGCCAGAAAATGAGCACTCTTAGTCAAACGGTCTACTATCACCCATATGGTGTCGTTACCCTTTTGCGTCTTTGGTAACTTCGTCACGAAATCCATAGTAATCTTCTCCCACTTCCATTCTGGAATCTCCAAAGATTGGAAACTTCCATAAGGATTTTGATGTTCAGCTTTTACTAAAGAACATGTTGTACACTTTTCCACTATTCGTGTCACATCTACTTTCATAGCTGGCCACCAATAGTGTAACTTCAAATCTCTATACATCTTAGTACTTCCAGGATGTATAGAATACTTAGATCTATGAGCATCTTCTAGAATCAACTCTCGATTCCCTCCAATCTTTGGTACCCAAACACGGCCTTGAAACAACTTAATTCCACGGCCATCTTCAGTCAGTTGAAGATGTTGTTTGCTCATTACTTCATCTTTTAGATTCTCCTCCAGTAAGGCCTCCGTTTGTGCCTCTTTTATCCTTTCAATCAGACTGGACATTACATCAATCCTAGCATTGGTCGTCTTCAAACACCCACTATACTCTTTTCTACTTAAAGCATCGGCTACTACATTTGCTTTACCAGGATGGTAATGTAATTCACAATCGTAATCCTTAAGTAACTCTAACCAGTGTCGTTGTCTCATATTTAACTCTTTCTGATCAAAGACATGCTTCAAACTCTTGTGATCAGTATAAAGAGTACACTTCGTCCCATACAAATAGTGCCTCCACAGCTTCAAAGCAAAAACAACCGCTGCTAACTCTAAATCGTGCGTTGGATAGTTCTTCTCATGCTCTTTAAGTTGTCTTGACGCATAAGCAATTACCTTGCCTCGTTGCATCAATACACATCACAGGCCCATCTTGGAAGCATCACTGTAAACGACAAAATCTTCTGTTCCTTCTGGTAAGGCAAGAATAGGGGCTTCACACAACTTAGACGTAAAGTTCTGAAAGCCGATTCTTGTTTCTCCGTCCAGAAAAACTTCATGTTCTTTCTAGTCAATAAAGTCAAAGTAGAAGCAATCTTCGAGAAGTCTTTAATAAATCTCCGATAATAACCCGCAAGGCCTAAGAAACTTCTTATTTCAGACGCACTTCTTGGTGTCTCCCAATTCGTCATAGCTTCTATCTTTGCTGGGTCTACTTTAACTCCTTCCGAAGTGATCACATGACCTAGGAATTGTACCTCTTTTAACCAGAATTCACATTT
>CM066321.1:91930554-92067626 GCA_033807775.1 Saussurea involucrata | reverse complement strand
TTGAGAAAGTGGGACGGGAGAGTTTACACGTGGTTATCTTTACGGCTTTGTGATTCATCTAGTCTCACCAAAACGGGACCCTGTTCAGGAATTCCAAGCCAAAAAAACCATGTTATGGGACAATATTGTTACTTCTCGTTTTTGTGGTTTTCTAGTAGGAGTAGTAAGTTCAATTGGGTGGGGTGGCTTCAAGACCCCTTGCTTGTATGCTCTAATTTGTAGTTGTGTTTTCTAGCATCTTGCTAGTTTAATAAAATCGCCCCCGTTAAAAAAAAGTCAATTTCTTTTCATATAATTGATGAGAACAAGAAAATTCGAGACACCAAACCATTTAACATCTCACGCATAAATCTAAAAAAGCTGTAATTGCATTGTACATTATTTTTTCATATGTATTTAGAATTAAAATAATTTTATTTACACCATAACCCATATCTACATATTCTAGCATACATTTTTATTTTGAATTGTCTTCAAATATACATATTTTTTTTAACCACATACAATTGTTAGTTACTATTCAAATCTAAATAGATGTGGACTTAATTTCTCTTAATTGGTGGCATAATTTAATTGAAAAAAATATTCTATGTGGATGTTTTTACATTATTAGGATATATATGTAGATTGGTTTCTTGTCCTTACAAAATAACCATATTTAAGTTGAAAACTAAGAAATTTGATAAGTATGGAGTTGATATAATAACTCATTTTAAGTTTGGCAAAAAGTGAAAGTGTAGGGATGGATTTGTATTTGCTATAATTCTTGGGGGATCCAAGAGGTAAATTTTGGGATATAAAAAGGTGTTGCCACCTTATCCCTCTTCATAGTCGACTTGTTATTCTTTTTCTTTTAATTTTTCACCATTTGTGTGTGTATTCTTATAAGAGAGATATTTGAGAAAGTGTTGGTTGAAGTTTTAGGGAAGGAACATGAAAGAAGTTTTGTTTGGGTTATTTTTGTAAGGTATATTTTTGAAGGTATGAATCTTGGGTCTTTATGGGTTGGATTGATTAGGTTGAAGATATTTAAATAACTTTGATGGATTGAAAATTTTCAACCTAACTTACTCATTTGGATTGGTTGGTTTGATCGGGTTGTGTTTAAACAAAGTAAAATCAATATTGAGAAAATAAAAATAAAGAAAATATTTATTTGAAATACGGTCAATCATTCAAGAAAATATACGAGTTTATCAAATATTTAGATGTTACATATATGATATAACTTTCCAATAATGTCGGAGCTGGTCAGTTTTTGTGCGCAAACAGGGACTTGCGCAATTCAGTCACGAAGCAAGTCGCGTAACCCACTTTTTGAGTGTGGTCGCCTTTATTATGTTTTTCGTTTCGGTGTAGGATTTAAGCCATATTCAAAAGAATTTGTTTAAGGATTATAAAAGGTGAATTTTGAGATAAATAATGTGGGTTAACACATTTCCTAATTCGGTTAATTCAGGTGTTCGGTTTGAACAATTTTAACCGTTAAGACTTAGGCTGAAATAATTGAACCGGAGATTATTATTCTTGTAACAAAATTTAAACTGAAATGCATATTTTATCAAACGGTTATTATTTCAATATTATATCGGATTGGTATGTTTGGATTAATTCCGTAACTATGATATGCTATTTGTATACATGTTGGAAATTTAACACATGTGGTTTGACAATTGATTCTTGAGTTAAATAGACTTGCACAACAAAAGATCGTGCGTGCGTGTGTGAGACTATGATGGTTCATACAGAGGTGATATAATTTTAGTCCACGAATGTGTTTCGTGTGGTGGGCAACTGCCGATATTGATTGCGGTCTTGTTGGAGTGTTACACTGACAAAGATTTCTCACTAGACTTTTTGGTCTAACCACCACTTTCAAACCTAATGCATTTTCAGGTGAATTTTTAGATTGCGATTGCTAACACGGAGAAAAGAGTCAGTTGTAATCCTTGAGATGAGAGTGGTTCAATTACCGTCTTGTTGGTAACGTCGGGTAAATATTGTTTCCGATTAAAGATTTGGGTGTTTATAGATGGATACAAATCTTAATCTCCGGCTAGATTTATTTGTTTTCGTTGTTGCGTATTTAAGTAATGCTACCAGACTTGAGGTAAAGAATCCTTGTTGGATCATTTAGTGATTGTTTATTTATTGTTGTGCTTATTGCTATTCGTTATCTCGTGGTTTTTTAGATGATTCTAAAAACATTGTATTATTAATCTTTTTCTGGATCACGTATTGGTTGGTTTCCTGTATTTATGATTGATTTATGGTTTTTAAATGATTTTTGAAAACCCGATCATTACACTTGAAGCTGGATTTTTTTTGTATAAATGCAACAACATTTACAAATTCCACCATTAAATACTCATGCCAAGATTTTAGTTTAAAAACACAAGAATAGCCAATAAATCATACAATAACACCTCTTAGAAATTACATTTGACACGAAAAACAAACTGTTCAAATATTTGATTTTCGTGGGTTATTTTGCTTTTTATTTTCAAAATACATATTTAGTAAGGATGTTAAATGTTGAACAAATTCAATGGTTGTTAATGGCCTACTCAAACACATAGTAAAAACACATAGTTCTCCACGCGTATAGACTTTTCCTTCACTCTTACAAATCAAAACTATAATTTTGACATGGTTTTTATATTTATTTTTATGTTAACATAAAAATAAAAAATAATGCAAACAACACGCAAATAAAAAAAAACTAGTAAATTAATTTGTAATGTTCCTATTTATGATTTTTCTAGAAATTAAATATTGTTTTTTAAATATAAATAAAACATCATCAAAATAAATGATTATAATCATAATTCATAAAATAAAGCCAAAAAAGGATCCCAACAATCTCATGTCAAAACATAATAACTTTCTCAAAGTAAAGCATATATATATACATATATATATATATATATATATATATATATATATATATATATATATATTTGTATAATTCATAAAAATGTTCACTGGAAAACCATAAAATTCCAATAGAACACGTTATCTGTCTTATCAGACAACCTTCCTTTCGTCCGACCCGATATGACCGTTATTCAAAACGAAAAACTTTTAAGAAATTTCGGGTACGGTTCGGGTTACCCAGAGGTCAACCATTTCCACCCCTTTAATCCATCTTTAACAACCAATAGGCAATATCATTCCTTCCTTTCCATCAATTGAGTGTTTGATTCGATCCCTTCTTCTGTTCAATTTTGAGCTTCCTCTTCAATATTCATATAGTTTGCGTTTTTCATCAAATATGTCGATGTCGGATTCGGATATGCCGTTCCATGGAGGCAACGACCATAAAAATTTCAGACAAATTAGTCGTGATCGTGAGTTTTCTCTGCAATTTCACTCTCTAAATTTTTTGTTCTAAATCTATGTGTATGCATGTGTACATTTGTAGTTTAATTTTGGGTGTGATCAGGTTGATTAAGTGGCCTGTAATGCTGTAGTGTGTGATCTTTGTTTGAATTTGGGAATGGCGTTTATAGAGTTGTGGGTTTCAGTTCAATTTCGATGATTCGAAACTCATGATATCAAGGACTTTACCACGCCTACCAAGCTAAATTTCAATTATAGGGTGACGCAGGATGCACGTTCACAAAGAGGAGAGTGATCATGCAAAATATTAGCTCCATTCCGAAATAAATTAGTTTTTTTGCTTCTAACCTAAAAAATTAAGGGAACTGTTTACAAACTTGTTGTGTGAATCAAATTAAATTACATTTAAAGTATTGCCAAAATTGAATTGGATTCATTTTGTAACTAGGTATACAGAGATCAGGGGTGAATAAAATTTTATTAGAAGAAGTGCTATATCCATTCCATGAAATTTCATAAAAACGACAACAGCACTCGTTTGGTATGGCGAAATGTGGACTGTGGAAGAGAGTTCAAGAGAACATGGTTTAGACTTTAGAACTAGTTGAGTTTATCTTGGAATTATGATGAAAAATCACAAAAGCAAAAATATAAAGTTGTTTATGAAGTTAAAAACTCACCTGGTCATTTATTTTGGTACAATTTAGAGCAAAAGAGCGCATTTGGGATTTTATTAGTGCTAATATATGAATTTATGGTTCTTATGTGTATATATTTGTATGTTAGTATGTACGTATATGCTGTTTGAAAGAATATGTAGACAACCGTATGCTGTTGAGAGAATATTTTGGAGTATACTATAAATTACTTTAGTGAAAAAGGCAAAGGAAGGGAAAAGATAGGTGTTTGTAACAAGTACACAGACCACTAGTTCTGCTAATTCCAAAGTTTTATGCTACATATCGAGGTCACTCCTTCAATAATCTACTTGTCTTATGAACAGTACTCTGTTATATATTTCTTTTATCACTGTCAGTGTCACATGTTTTCTATCCCACCTTAATTGAGTTGCAAGTATATCTAATTCCCATGCTACTTCCTAGTTTCTTAAGATGGCACTCATGGATGTCATAGCGACCATCAATACAACGGGTGTTAGTCTCTTAGATTAGTACATTGATGGGGAAGTCTCTTATTTAGGCAGTTTTTTAAGATTGCATTAAGCTTATTAATGTGCTCTTGTATTGTGTTGTTATTTTCTTTTGTTATCTTTCGATCTTTTTTAATCCCCGGTTCATCTCCGCAATGATCTACCCCTTTCTTCTGATTTTATAAGAGAACCGTGCAATTACCAATGATTTATGTTCAATCTAGGACTTGCAAATCAATATATTTCAAAATTATCATTTACTTGACCTTAAACCACTCGTCTTTAACTTTTAGATTTGTTTCTTTATTATCAAAATCTACAAGTTGCCTTTATCCTGGTTATTTGCATATATGCTTCCGATACTATGTCACTTAATGTAATCATTGTTTTTCGTAGGATTATTGTATGAAATGATCAGATCGGCAAAAAGACAGGACTCAAAATCAAATTGGAAGGTATAGACAACTTGTAGTCATGGTGGCAATGGTTTGAATTTCTGCAATCCTACCAGTTACTGGTTTGGTTTTCGAATATCCAACTATCGTTATTCATAACCATGGAGATAATAATATTGCGACGATACTCATCTATTTGCTTTTGATTAGAGTTGGTCAACTATGGTGAAATCCTTTAGTTCTTGTTTTCTTTGCCTGTTCCCCCTCCCTTCTGCTACATTTTCCTTTCTGAAGTTACTAACTTTTCTGCAACTTTAACTTTCTTGGTACTGTTAGGGGCCCCTAGATTGAAATCATCAACTATTTATGTGATATTAGTTGAATTTTTATGTGGGATCTTTCAAATTGTTTTATGCAAAACTGAAGCAAACCTGGTGTCAGGATCGAATAATAATACTTAGAACTCAGAATTAAAGAATCTGCGGAATAGAACTTTAATTCACACAATCAAAGAACAATATATCAGAAAACACACAGCTGTTTGTATTCACTGATTCAACTCACAAGCTTACAACCAAACCTCAATCTTGATGAACAGGCTCAATCAAGACGACTTCTACTTCTCTAGAAATAGGGTTCTAAACCTTGAGGTTAATTCTCTCTAAAACAAAACGTATTCTGAAACTCTCGTATATTGCGTATTGAATAGCTATCTATCAACATCTATTTATACAAAATAATTACAAGATAACTATCAAAACAAAATTGATCTTTAGAATATTCTTTCACGATTATCTTGATTCATTCCATCTTTATCTCCAACATTCTCGCATTCCAAACTTATGATCACAAGCAGCATTAACATCTTTATGCACGAGCAGTATTAACTTCATTCAGCATGAGCAGTACTAATATTCTCCAGCAGCATTAATTCATTCCAGCAGCATTAACTTGACCCAGCAGTACTAACCTTGCTTCAGCAGTATTAATCTTGACAAGCAGTACTAACTTTGCTTCAGCAGTATTAATCTTGACAAGCAGTACTAACTTTGCTTCAGCAGTATTAATCTTGACAAGCAGTACTAACTTCACTCTAGCAGTATTAATTATGCCCTGGCAGTATTAAAGTTGTTCTGGCAGTACTATCCATACTTAGCAAATCTTCAGTTCCCAACACCTGGATCTACCACAAGCCCGTTTCTGATGAACAAAGTAACCTCAGGATCTTTTTTAGCTATATTTTCTACTCATTTATTAGGTATTGGTTTTTTCCACATCCTCTAGCCTATGAAGAGTGGGAACACTTGTGTGGTTTGGAACTTTCGAAATACTACAATCAAGGTGTGGCAAAGCATACATGGATAATTGCACACACACACACACTGACACACACACACACACATATATATATATATGTTTCTGTTGAAAAGTAGACAAAATAACTTACGGAACATCATCAGACCATTTACACCCATACTGAAATGATACATCGGATATTTTGAATGATCCAAGCTCTATTGGGTTGCCATATCCTACATACACAAACAGTCATGGAAATATTGAGAAAAAATGAACTATAAGGAAAAGGAAAATATATAGGAGAGGATACAACAAATAACAAGAACAACAAGCAAGGGGACACACAATAGAAAAGATGAGTGCATATGAATAAACAAATAGAGGAGATGAAAGAAATGTAAAACATAAAGTCAACCCTGATAATTTGAAAATCTGAGGTGTGAAATCCTTAAAGACTTATGACCCTTTTTGGACATGGAAGTATCAGAAACTCTTGAAATCATAATCATTAAGGACAAAAATAAGTCTAGTCCTTTATGTTATGGAAACAATATCTCTTAGATTAGGAAATTACAGAGATTTGATCCTATCCAGTCATGTATCATGTATAAATTTATGTCATTGTGCATGTATATGGTAAAATACGTATTGGTTTCTTATTATTTATTATTTTTCTAATCTTGGAATATGTGATCATGACTTTCAAGATAATACATTTCCATTAATCATTTCCAAGTCAGTCAATTTAGGGGGATTACATGATGAACACCCCTTGAACCTAATGACTAAATCCTGTAAGGGCCAAATATTCGGTATCTTCTATGAATGAAAATTTTTATTGTTTCTTTTCTTTTTAGATCATTAGTTTTAATCATATCATTACTCCATGTTCTATTTATTCTTAGTTCAAGTTGTCAGTTTTTCGTGTATATACATGATCATTGTTTGTGAGAAAGTAGTCTTGTCCCATTAATATACTAGTGTGCAATCACACTTATGCAAGTTAATCAAACTAACTATTAAGCATGAAACACCTGGTCTACTCACCTCATCACTTGATAAGCTCCAACTGTTACTTACCAAGTACAAAGAGAAACTTAAGAGTAGTGAGACTCAATAGTTCCAGAATTCAACACTCTATTTTATAGAAATGTTAAATCACATTCCAGTAGCATCCTCAAGGGCATGACCTCTGATTAAATCCTATAGGCCAAATATCAGTAGTAAAACTTTTAGTGCTGTTGCCACCTTAGTAGTTTATTTAGATTTATAGGTTGTCTTAAGACCCTATTTACTTTCTTTTCCTCTTGGGAATCAGTTGTGTTTATCTTATAGTTATGCTGGTCTTTATTCTTTTTCTATTTGTTAGTATCTAACACTCATTTTATTAGGTACTCATCATGGACAAAGTTACTGTTAGAATTATGTCACACTCATGCAAGATGGCAGATATCACAGATGAAGGAGTTTCATGTAAGACACAAAGGCCACTCTGAGAAAATGTGAATTCCTTGTTTCTTAATCTTATATAATGTTAACACTCTGAATGACATTATAAAGCCACAAAAATAAACTGTATGAGTAACAATGATATTGGCATATGCCTCATGCAGTTACTTCACATTATTGTATTCCGTGGAGGTGAACATGCTTTTTTTCTTTCTTTCTGCAGTGGTGGAAGACATAAATAAACGGAGACAACCACTTCCCACCATGGATGCAGTATACTACATCCAGCCAACAAAAGAGAAGTAAATTACTTTTATAAAATCAACAATTGAGATGGATTCATGAATGTATCTGCATTTCTTCTTTCTGTTGTTATCTCTTTTTCCCTTCATCTTCATACTCTCGTAAGATTATTATCAAACAATCACCAAAATAGACCAATACGTAACATAAACCTGTTTACAAATCTATTTGGCTCTCTCGGTGTGGTCCAAAAGATATTTCTCATGTCTCATGCTAAATGTCACCATCCATTTTCCCACTATCTTGAGGCATTAAGACGATAAAAGTAAGTTTTAAGATTTTATTGTAAAAAAACGATATATTAGACCAAAGGGCCTTTGTATCGGAGCCTTTGGCCTCCTAGGAGGTCAGGGGTTCAAACCTCACAAAGGTGAGGAGGGTGTGTGAGTTTATTTGTTGCATTTGCCGTATATAAATATTATATATTTAAAAAAATGATATATCAGACCCTTACTAGTCCCTAGGACTCCTCAAAATTCGTGCAAAAGTGAGCAGTTGAATCTAATCTTGGGGGATGTAGTATCATTATCTTTAATCATCGGTGTTCCTTCATATGTCAACTTTCTTATATGTTCTCTCATGCTCCTCTTGAAATGCAGTGTCGTCACGCTCTTGTCTGACATGGCCGGAAAAACGCCTCTATATAGAGAGTATGTGAAAGATCAAATATCTTATTTTCATGTTGCAGTTGTTTATCTTTCAATTCAGAATATCATGATTAAATCTTCTTACCCTTCCTTACTATTTGCTGTCTTTCTCCTTTCAGTGCCTACGTCTTCTTTAGTTCTTCAGTTCCAAGAGAATTGATTGCAGACATAAAAAAGGAGCCAACCATAAAATCTCGCTTGCGAGGCATGAAAGAGGTTAAAACATTTCATTACCCCTATTTTCGTGTAATATAAATAACAGCGTCATTATACTAACTTTTGAGGGGAATGTTGCAGATGAACTTGGAGTTCTTTGCCATTGATAGCCAGGTATAAGATGTTGCTTAAAAATTTGGTTTAGTTATTTAATAAGCTTTATTTCAGTTAATAGGTCTTTGCTTGTTTTCTTGCATCTTGGTTGATCTGGTATGCCTTAACTGCCTCATTGGGAATCCCCCCCTCCACCCCAAATAATTTTTTTAAAAAGGCAGTAGAGAATTATTGATGAATGAGGTTAATTAGTTAGCTGGCAACTGAATCAATCAACAGACTATTATAAAAGCATGCAACTCGATGGCGATTGTCTTCCATCCAAAATCAAGATATAGTGAAACTTTCTGGTCCCATTCCTTACCTCTCAATACCCCCAACCAAACACACAGTTAGCATTTCAATTATTGTTATGGTTCTCCACTTCTCCTAGACTTATAGGAATCAATTGTGTCGTAGTTTTAATCTAGTTACTGAAACTTGGGGTTGTAAATGATAAGTATTTGTCATTGTGATTTCCTGGGCACCTGAATGGTATTTTGCTTGCAGTAAGTTCTGCATGATTTTTAATTGAGCTCTCGAGTCTCGATATATTTAATCAGAAATTGAGTTAAGAGGCTAAATACACTGTTCCCATTTATATGATGTTTTGTGGGCTTTTACAAGCTTCAATTATGCCACAGTGTTTTATCACTGATCATGGAAGGGCCTTGGAAGAACTTTACGGGGATGAAGAAGTTAGCCGTAAAGGAGATGAATGTCTTACTGCAATGGCCAATCGTATTGCAACCGTTTTTGCTTCAATGTTGGTACGTAATTCTGTTGTTCTGATTCCTTATCAAGCCTGAGGGTATGCAAAATATGTTTTATTTACTTGTTTGCTTATTATATTTGAATATTTCCTTCAGGAATTCCCATTTGTACGTTACCGAGCTGCCAAATCCCTTGACCCTACCACAATGACAACGTTAAGTGATTTGGTTCCTACAAAACTTGCTGCTGCTGTTTGGAACTCTCTTATGAAATATAAATCTCTCAACAACTTCCCACAGATTGAAACATGCGAGTTGCTCATTTTGGATAGATCAATAGACCAGGTTTGAGTATGTTAGTTATAATTTGCTTTTTTTAATTTGTGCTCTTATTCTCTTACTGACTTTGACCTTCTAGATTGCACCTATCATTCATGAATGGACTTATGATGCCATGTGCCATGATTTACTTGATATGGAAGGAAATAAATATATTTATGAGGTTAGTCAACACTTACTTGTCTATAAGAACTGAACTGCTTGCTAAGTTTGGTCTTCTTTTGCTATTATATGTCAAGTAATTATACTGCTTAGGTTCCAAGCAAAACAGGTGATTTTGAAAAGAAAGAGGTCCTTCTAGAAGAACATGATCCAGTATGGCTAGAGCTTCGCCATTCGCACATAGCAGATGTATGTCTTAGTTGGCTTTTTATTTCAGATTTTAACTGATACAATCATATGATTTTTGATCAATGGTTCCTTGTCAGGCTAGTGAACGTTTGCATGACAAGATGACAAACTTTGTGGCCAAGAATAAAGCTGCAATGATGCATCAAGGTTCAAGGTCTGTGCATATGCTTTTCGTGAGAACCTTAGAGGTGGCAATTTCAATCCATTTACGTAAAAATTGGGTCTATTTGGGTTATATTATCTCAATTGGATTAAACTCAAAATTTAGTAGAATGTGTTACATAGCTTATAATTCAATATATGCATGTACATTGTTTTTTTATTTTTCTTAATTTGTCCCCTGTAGAGATGGTGCTGAGTTGTCTACTCGGGACTTGCAAAAGATGGTTCAAGCATTGCCACAATATAGTGAACAAATGGAGAAACTCTCCCTCCATGTTGATGTAAGTCTCTGGAATATTCTTTCACAACAATAGGTGAAATTAAATGCAGGTTGGCCTGATATTTAGTTTGATTAAAACAGATTGCTGGGAAGATTAACAGTATTATTCGCGAGACAGGGCTTAAAGATGTGGGGCAACTAGAGCAGGACCTTGTCTTTGGAGATGCAGGAACCAAGGAAGTCATTGAATTTCTTAAAACAAAACCGGTGAGAAAATGCCATGCAACCAGTAGAATTTAATATTGTTAATAGCTTATGAACATGTGTGTGTGTGTATCTGTACTCTTCATGCAGGATGTAGAATATGAGTACAAGCTGCGATTATTAATGATCTATGCAGCAACTCATCCCGAGAAGTTCGAGGGTGACAAACTTACAGAGATATTGGACGTAAGGATTTCTTTTATCATTTTATCTTGTATATTAGATAATTTGTGTGGCCTTTCATATGGCTGATCTTACTATTTTGTTTTCAGTTAGCAGACCTATCTCCTGATGATAAGAATGCTGTTTACAACATGAGATTTCTTGAGGGAGCAACAGATGTCACGATGAGCTCAAGTGGTTCATTCTCACTAAAATTTGATGCCCAAAAGGTAAATACATGATACTATGGTTTAATTCCTTTCATGTTTCTCTGACTAATCCATCTCTTCTTCCTCTTGGATATCAATTCAGAAGAAACGTGGTCTTAGAAAAGATCGTCCTGGTGAAGAAGCGGTTTGGCAGTTATCACGCTTTTATCCCATGATTGAGGTATGGTTGGGGCTTGCAGCATACTAATTTCCAAATAAACACTTTTTTCCTTGTGGGAAGAACTCGAGCTCATATAATCTTTTTTCAGGTACTCATCGAGAAACTTTGCAAAAATGAGCTACCAGTGAATGAATACCCATGTATGAACGACCCAAGTCCAACTTTTCATGGGGCTTCACGTTCTGTGTCAGCACGGGTACTTGATACTCCATCTGCTCACTCAATGAGATCAAGGCGAGCCACATGGGCTCGACCCCGCACTTCTGATGATGGCTATTCAAGGTATGCATGTAGTTATATTTATATCCCCATGTGATTAAAAAATGTATATAGATGATAATGTGTGTGCAGAAGATCAAATGCTTGAACGACCACAGATATGTCTGTGAATCACATTTTAGTGATGATTATTTCATTGTTGTGAAAAGAGACATAACCCTTCAATTTTGTTTTTTCAGTGAATCAGTTCTGAGACGTACGACTAGCGAGTTCAGCGAGATCAAGAGGATGGGTAAACGAATTTTTGTTTTCATCATTGGTGGGGCAACTAGGTCAGAGGTAAGAACTTTGTATTTTGTTGTAAATAACAGCTTCTATGGTAAATGTATGAAATCTTTAACGTCTTCATTTCTTTCAGCTGCGGGCTTGCCACAAGTTAACAACAAAATTGAGGAGAGAGATCATTCTAGGTTCATCCAGTCTTGATGATCCTGCGCAATTTGTTGAGGTCAGTAATTTCTTATCTTTTCAAGTATATTTAAATTTAAAGTCAAGCCTCTCAGGTATGAAAGTGTTAACACTAAAAATAGATCTCTACATCCTGTGATTTGTAGACATATGTTTTTTTTCTTTCCCAATACCATGTACCAACCAATTACAATTGGTACACAAAATTTTATATCATATACCAACCAATTATACTTGGTACCAACTAAATTGGTACCAGTTTTTTTCGGTTGGTACATGTTGGTACGGTTTTGTACCAACATCTTAAAAATTGAATTTAGATTTACATCTTTACCAACTAGATTTAGATGCACTAAACACGTCAAGTATTAATAGCATGTTGATATGTGTTGTACCATTTATTATTATCTATACAAACATTCAAATAATCTTCATATAACACAAACATTCACTAATAATCTAATACAAACGACAATTAAGGAGCGAGAATGGACCATGAAGAGTGGAGGTGTAGGCGAGTTATCAAAGTTGCTAAGTATAAACGAATGAATTCAATCAAGTTCTATATATCAATTTGTATTGCAATTTAACAAAATGTAAAACAAGATAATTTAAAATTTTATAAATCAAAATATGTTGTATTATTGATTAAACTTTAATTAATAAATAATTAAAAAAATAAGTCGGTACGGTACGGTATTACCGTGGTACACGACTTCTAATACCACGTACCAACCAAGTTTAAATAGTTGGTACGGTATACCAACCAATTAAGTTGGTACCAACTAGATTTGGTACGGTTGGTACGAGAATTGGTTGGTTTGTCTCGGTACAAAATTGACACCCCTAGACAAAATTGACACCCCTAGACATATGCACCGGTGTCGTGGAATAAAAATCACCAATCCCAAACCCCATTTCCTCTCCCTATCCACCAATCAAAATAAGACATTCATGAGAGAGAGAGAGAGAGAGAGAATGCAAAATAAATTGTATAAGGCACTGTTTGGCAAATAAAAAACTAGCTTATAAGGCCATCAGTACCGCTGCCCTCAAGCCCACAAGCGCCACATCAACTTTTCTCCTAACACTCTCCTCAAGCCCTAAAGACCCGTAGCACTACCCTCAAGCCCTCTTGTCACCTCATTTTTTTTAATTCTTTTATTTATACATTTAATTATTTAACAAAATAAAAATATTTATATATTTTTTAATAAAAAAAATAAGATAAATAATAAAAATAAAAATTCATATCATTCATTAAAAATAAAAATTACAAAATAAATTTAAAAATTCAATGTTGGGCTCATTTCGAACGTATCGAAAAGACGATTATAATGGTGTATTAAAAGTAAAACTTATTTTTTTAACGTGTTTTAGTTAATAAACGATTATATGTGTTAAATGTAAAATTAAAATAATGAAACTAAAAGGTATAAAGTAAATTTAGTAAATAAGTATAGAGGTTAAAAGTGTAAATTTTAATTAAAAATCATTAAAATATGGCAAATTTTCACTCGGGTTCCACGGGCTTACAAACCCGCTCAGCCCGAGCCTGCACCTAGCCCGCTCCCCCCGTACCGTAACCCGCTGGAGCCCGCCCTACCCGCTGCCTAGCCCGAGCCCGCATGCGGTACTGATGGCCTAAGCTAACTTTTTTTTTGGTGTACATGTTTGAATGACCATAAGCTAGCTTTTTGAAATACTACTTGGAGTAGCGTTTCAGTAGCTTTTTGTGAATATTCCAATATTGCCCCTTATTATTATTTACTAACTATTATTATTAATAAATATTAATTTTTTAAATTTAATTATAATTAATTAATAAATATTAACTGAAAATTATTAAATTAAATTTTAATTATACATTGATACTAAATTTTAATTATTTAGAATTATTGTTAATAATATAAATTATTTTTATTTATTTTTTAATATTAATGAATATATTTTAATTATCAATTAGTATTGTTTTTTAATTATTATTTGATTATTTTTTCATATTGTATGTAATGGTTATTTAAAATCATAAGTTAATATATATATATTTTTTTCTAAAAATTGTTTTAATAAATTCAAAATTTATAGCATATATGTAATAATAAATTTTAAATTTCTTTTAATTAACATATTATATTATTTATTTATTCTTTATTACATTGGTTGTATTAATTAACATATTATTTTGTTATAAATTTGTTTTAATTATATTAAATTTGTAACTGATAATTATTTGAAGATGTCATTTTTGGTCATTTTACATGCTTATAAGATACTTTTGCCAAACGTGACTTTTTCATTAGTTAGCTTATCAGCTACCAGCTAGCTTATCAGTCAACAACTAGCTTATCAGCTAGTTTGCCAAACATAGCCTAAATGTATCATCAACTGAAGTAAATAGTAATGATGTGTCTTATTTTTTATTAGTGGGACAGGGATTAGGGGATATGTGATGTGTCATGTAGCCAAGTCATATACTCAAATCCCTGTTACATGGGGGACTACATTCACATGTTTTATAGGGGGGTTTATCTCTTTTTCAATAACAATGATCTTTTAATACTGGGTAAGCATTTAGTAAACGACCCCTAAGTCTATCAAAGTATTGCACAGCTCTTCCTATTTTCGATTGAATTGAATGATTCTCAGCTGAATACATGTCTGTTTAATGTTGGTTTTGCAGAAACTGAAGTCGCTGAGTCCAAACGAGATATCGTTGGATGATCTTGAAATCTAGATACCGAATATACCCAGAAAGCTGGAAATGCTGTTTTTCTCTTTGCATGGTTTCCGGTTTGTGATCATAAACCAGTCTAGATATCAATTGTTTCTACTATTCAAGTTACACCATTCATGTAAAACTCTTGCATCAAGCTTGGTCCGTGTAAACATCTTGCACTCACCAGGTTTATGAACTTCAAGTTTCTCTCGTATAAAACTGTTTTCCTCCTCGGATGTGTGCTTTTTGGTTGATTTCGAGAGACATTTTTATTTTTTGGTTGATATTGAGGTACTTTCTTTGGTTTTTTTGGTTGATAGGGGCATTTACGGAAAAACAATGAGGAAACTATGATAGAACGTTAAGAAAAATGTTTTTTTTTTCTTTTTTTAGTGGGGGCCCATCCCCCCACCCTTTCTATTCTACATCCGCCCCCGCATAAAACCCTGTTCCGCTACATTCTGTAAAGATGTCTACCTCCTAACCAGCTATCCGTTCACTTACTCGCAAACACTGTAACAGGTAAAATAGGTAGTACATGGAAAAATCACAATATTTGTATTTGTGGCTTACGAGTTATGGATCAAAAATATATATTTTACTTAGACAAATAATTAAATACATATATCTAAAATTTTACAGTAGTACCAATACTAGGTCGTGTGTGAGAACCAAGTTAGCTACTTCGTAAGCAACCGCTGAATATTGGTTAGTTGTTTGGCTTTGTTATTAAGCAATGCTTCCCCTTTTCGTTTCTTGATATCTCCTACTAACCTCTTCACGTATGCTATGTATCCGTCAACGTTAAATTTCCTCTTGCAACCTGCGTAGTTCATGTATCGTATTTTCCCAAAGACCGCTCGCTCTTGCCAACCCTGCACAAACGTAACAAAAACCATCTTGGTACAAGTTTCCGTTTTCTCAACTAACGAGTCCTAACTACATTGTAAGATATACAGACCTGATCGTGTACACCACAAATCGACCACATACAACCAACGTATCCATTTGGATCTCTCCCATCGATATGATACTGTCAACAACATTAGGTAAGTTCAGATTTTTCAGAAAATTAAGATCCAGAAATAGAATTCCATGTACCTTGTCATTCAAATGGATCGCGATTTCTAGAGCTTCTTCTGGGCTACTTGTCCATTCCAAGATCTTTTTTGCCCAATACATTCTGTTCTCGTGATGGTATACCGTACACAAAATGTAAACGTTAAAAAGAAAGGCATACACATTCGGGAAGTTGCATTTTTACATGAAACTAGTTACAAAGTTTGTTCCATACATTACATCTGTGGATGACTTTGAGCTCAAACACATTAGTTTCGTTTTAAGATGCTACGAGAATTTACAGCATTATCGGTCAATCTTAGGTGCATTTGTTTTTTATGGGGTGCTGAAGTCTTATTTCACTTCTTATTAATAAGAGGTGGTGTTAGAAGTCTGAAAGCATAATCAAGAAAACATGGAAAGAAACCTATAGTAAATGAAATTTCAACAAGAAATTTGTTCTTTTTTTGTTTACTCAACAAAATTGGGTTTATATAGGAAGCAAAAAATGTCCAAGTGTCCCGGTAGACTGTTTTATAAGACTTGTGTTTATAGGACCAAACAAGAAAGCGTCGTATCTAAAAGTGTTGTGCTAAGTTTATATGAAGCTTTTAGGCGTCTTAACAAGTTATTAGGACATTTTTTTAGTAAAACGCGGTATTAACTATTTTAGAGGATACTATTTGAAAAAGTGTCTTATATGTCCTAAAAAAGATGTTTTATAAAATAGCTATTAGGATGCTTTATATTAAAAGTGTCCTACAAAACTTGTTAAGACCTTCAAAAGCGTCTTATAACCTTATTACAACGCTTTTGGATAGGAAACGCTTTATTGTTTGGTCCTATAAACTTAAGTCGTATAAAGTGGTCTATTAGGGCACTTAGGGGCCGTTTACCAAACACTTACCCGGTAAGCACTCACCGGTAATAGCAAACACTTTCACTTAACTTACCGGGTAAAAGTTTAGTCCATTAAAACGGCACCGTATGCATGCAACTTTTTTATCCGGTAAGCGCTTACCATGTAACTCTCGGTCCTTGTCATCGCTCTTACCAGGTAAGATTCTCAATGCTTGTCATGTTCATCCGATAAGGTAAAGTGAGTCGGTAAGCATTAGTAAATGCCCCCCTAGACATTCTTGTCGTCCAATAAACCTAATTTTGTTGTAGCAGATTGTTGCTACTTACCGCATAAAACCATGCATCTTTCCACGATGAACCATCTCTAACTGAGAAGCATTCCAAAGCTGAAGGAAAGTAAGAATATATAAGAAGCCATGTTTAAGAATGTTCATCAAGAAACTAGAAAGTGTAGTAGTTTACAGGATCTGCAGTTTGTGCCTTCTCCAGCTGCGCTTTCCTGCATGCATATTGCAAATATGATCAATCGAAGCCTAAGAAAATCGAAAAAAACAATGGACTCACGTGTATATATGTTCACGTATATCTGAGGCATGGTCCATAAGCGTTTTACGAGCCCACTCCCATGCACCCTGCAACGAATCGTAGTGAACCTGATAATAGCAGAAGTTATCGGCTAATTCCCTGCGCACGATCAGTTCCTCCAAGAATGCATCAACTGCCTTCATTTCAGCCAAAGAAAATCACTTATGAAGTATGAATGTTTGATCATCAACCACTACAACAAAATCGGTTAGGACACCGTGTTATGTGTAAGTGTCCTAATAGAGTGCTTAATATGACTTAAGTTTATAGAACTAAACAATTAGGTGTCCTATATAAATGTGTTACAATAAGCCGATAGAACTGGTTTTGCGTCCTAACAAATTATTTAGGACAATTTTGAAATAAAGCGTGTTATTAGTCTTTTTATATGACATTATTTGAAAAAGTGTCTTGAAAAAACAAGTACGGACATTACTCAAAAGTGTCCTATAAAAATCTAACAGGATGCTTAATTTTAAAAAACGTCCTAAAAAACTTGTTAGGATGTCCAAATAAGTCATAATATTCTGTTGTAACACCTTTATTACTTTATATATGACGCACAATTGTTTGGTTCTACAAACTTTAAGTTCTATAAAGCATTCTATTAGGATATTTAAACATCTTTGGCGTCATATTAAGCCGAATTTGTAGAGAAGAATTCCAAATTACACTAACAAAAGCAAATTTCTTGCAAACCTGAGGATTAACTTTGCGTACTTTACGCGCCTCCAGGGCACAACGCTGGGCCGATATCTGCCCAAAATGCAAATACGGAGAAAGACAAGAAAGCCCTTCGGGTTTCAATGGGTTATTCCGATCAATCGAGTAGTTCTTAATTCTACTTGTTAAAAAACCCTTGTTATCCCCCATCAATGTTTCTAATGCAGCAACTTCTCCCGGTTCACACCACTCAATCTCAGGGACTTCAGCTCCTTTCCTGCCCATATGTAACCATTGATTATTAAAGTTTCAATACGTTTCTAACCCGATTGTAAAATCCAACAAGATTCGATCAAAATCTTACCTTACTACATCTTCAATAAGCATCTTCCAATCGATACTTGTATTCGTGGCAGCCCATTTCATATTTGTACGCTTTAATGTTGGAAAGTCGATCAAATAATCAGGAAGCAGTTTATCGATCTTTCTTCTAATGGTTCGAGCACCATATTCTAACTTATCTGATGCCACCCATATGGGTACTACATTGTGGGCATCAACTTCATGAATCGATACTGAATCAGATACCCTCTTTCTTATTTCTTCCTTCCATTCCCGAACTTGCCTTAGAGGTGAAAAATCGGTAACTAAAACCGAAGCTCCACACTCATTTAGAAAATTGGGAATGGTCTCGGTGGCTTCTCCCTACATTAAAACAAACAAATCTTTGTTTTAGAAAATTAAGTTGGAAATACTACATCTAATAAGAGATCATCTCACTTGTTTTAACCTCCCATTCTCTCCTCAAGGGCTTTTTTGGAGAGTAATCTAATGGGGTTCCACATATTATTACATGGTATCAGAGCCAAAGTCTATCAATTGAGTAACAAACGGCTATAAAATGGAAAGAGATTTTGAGTTTTCAACTAAATCACTCATGAACACATTTTTTTCTTTAATAATAGGTCAATCAGACCAACTTTAAACTTCAAAATCAATATAAACTCTCAAAATAGATCATAAAACTTCATTAAAATCCATAACAACTACTACGAGTAATCAAGTTGTTGGCATCAAAATTGAATTCGTTACTCGCCTGAAACAAGAAGAAAGGTATTTGAAGAGTTTCTTCAATTTCGCGATGAAGTCTCTGTAATCCTCTTAGCATAAACCCTAATTGACGAGCTTTTGCATCTAAGAACCGATCGAACAAATTAAACGCAACCGCAACAGGGACATTGAGCCTGTTGGCCTGATCAACGGCATGAATCAACGCCCAATTATCTCTCAACCGCTGATCTCTAAACATCCAGTATACAACAGGACCGACATTAGACGACGAAGATGGGGGTGGAGGATGTTGGTGTATTATTCCCTCCTTAAGAACCCTAATTCTGCCCAATTGGACGGCTGTAGATTCTATCATGGAAGAAGCAGCAGTGGTGGCCATGGAAGAGAATACGGTGGGAAAGGGCGGAAGAATGACGGTGGAGGAGACAGTTGAGTTAAAAGAAGAAAAGTGGAGGGAAAATGGGGGTGGAGGTTGTGGTTTGAAGGGAGACACGTCATATACTTTGGTTGGGCCTGATGCTGTACACGTCATCAGTAAAAATTTTATTAAATATTTAATATTTGATGTGACGCCGAACTACCACCGACACATATAGAGGAAGGTTCAAACGAGAAGCGTACCAATTTAAGAGAACGTGAGGAGCACTCCCATGCTTCTGATCACATATGATTTACAACGCTAAAAAATCGGACATAATCGAATTTTCGCGCAAAAGTAGCGCGACTTGGTTCGCGACGCGTGCAAGTCGCGGATCATTAATGATCCACAACTGCCAATCACATGTGATCCATAACTGTCGATTCTCATCCAGATCAGTTGTGAATCACATGTGATCCACAACTGCCAATCACATGTGATTCATAACTATCAATTGCTCCTCACGTTCTCTTAAATTGGTACGCTCCTCGTTTGAACCCGCCTCGACACACACATATATATATATATATATATATATATATATATATATATATATATATATTCTCCTTTATAAAAAGAATAAGGGCTCAGGGCAGTTAATTTCAACATTTTAGAATTACTTCTATTTTAGCTTAATGTACAGACTTTTAAAGCATGATCTGAAATCAGTTCTCCTTGCTACTTCTCTCATACGTCTCCTTCTCCACGATTCCCTCATTTCTCTCTTTCCCCACCCCCACGATTGCTGATTTCTCTGCAGTTTAAACTCACCTATAGATTCACGCTTTGTTTCCTCTTTGATGATTCCTGTCATTCGATTCCCGCTCTGTTTGCTTACCTCAACCCCCCACGATGATATTCAAACCCTTATATGATTAGGTACCAGGTTCCATTTCTCGCTTTCTCCTCAAAATCAAAATCACGGTTCGATTGTTCCTCATCTTATCTTTCTTCGATCATGATATCGAGTTCAAACTTTGTTCATCTTCAAGATTTTCGACTGGGTCCTGAGTTTTATACCTCTCTACATTTTCGATAGTACTCAAAGTTTCACCTAATTTTTCTCATTTTAGGTTTTTCAAATAATATGAAATCACATTTGGTTTCTATGTGTTGTGTTTTAATCAAACAAATGGAATCCATTTTTTTTAAATCAAGAGTTTGACATACATTTCTCAACGTCGGGTTTCAAATAATCTGAAATAATTTGATTATGTGTTTTTACAGTTGAGACCTATCAACAGACTGACTCAGACTTTCCTGGAGTCTGAAAATGATACCTTTCGTGTTGATGGTTCTACTGCTTCAACAACCGTTTTGGTTGGTAGTCATCTGTATGTTGCTAATGTTGGAGATTCTCGGACTGTCATATCAAAGGTAGGCAAAGGTAACTTCCAGATTGTATATTGCTATCTTTTTTATGAGCCTGATAAAACGTCAAGGCATCATGTTATGCTTTCTTGCTAATCTTGATCATTGTTTTGTCCAAGAAGGAACAAGGAGATTTTTATTTTTTTGCATTTACTTGGGCAAGGGAGAAGGTATGCATTGTGTTCACCTTATTTTGTCATTTAAACTCTGAGGGTCAAAATTATGCATTGGTGATAGCTCTTTGTTGTACACTAGCATCTTGTAGTGTTATTTTTGTGTGATACCTCGTCTTTTCCTATGCATATATGTATGATGGAGTATGAATGCATCATAAATATCTATATAAGCATTGTGACATCTTCATGCTAAATGCATCTAAGAATAACATTAATGTCATTGAGAGGTTATAGTAGACAAAAGTACTTTGCAGCAAATGAATTCATCATGAAAGTTGTTTATCATGTTTTCTTATATGCAAATGATGATTTTTTAAATATACTATAATCATCCAAGTTTTATGATAGGCAGCAAGTAATTCTACATACCTGTTGAAGTGTGTTGATATCATAGGATTAGGATTAAGCTTCTCTCCATGTCACTTTATGACGCATTATGTGCACTCACTAACCTGTCATGCATTGGGTTAGTTGGTTGATCCCCAAGTCATGTTCTTCACATTTTCAATACTCAAAATTCCTTTTACCAAAATAAAGTGTTGGCATGGCCTCTTGTGCTCTAGGTGCGAGTACAGCTTGACAAGCAAAACAACAAATGTGTTGACGTACCAGCACAATATGTATTTTCCACAACAATTCAACTGAACTTGACAATTCTTTCATTGATATGAGCTATATATTATTTATTTGGACAATTTGAGTTAGTTGAGGAGATATTATCTTCACCAATTTTGGGGAATTCAAGTGTAGTTCACCATATTTTTTTATGTCTAATGCTCATTGATTCAATGCCAAAACTTGAGTATTCTGGAATCATGCAATTAGAATTAACCTTCATTTTGTATCCTTTTTATGCCACATTTTTACACTCACCACCCTGTGATGCATTACTTTAGTGGGCCGAATCCTAAGGCATTTTTGTTACAACTTATGTAGTCAAAATTTGTTTGGAAATTGTAGGTGATTGATATGTTGTATTCTTTTTGAGTTAAGATATATGAAATGTTCCTTGATGGATTTGTTACATGGAATTAGATTCATTCAATTATCAAATACCGGTCAATTTCGGCTATCTTGATATGCGATTACTCATATTTGTGTATGATTTAGGGTAAAAAATCTCTAGCAATGCATAGAAGATGATTGTAGCAAGAGTTGCTTCGGGAAACAGTGAGCAGGTTTTGAGTCGAGATGTTAGGTCATCAGTTTGATTTATTTTACATGTTTTTTATACTAAAGCTTGTTTTATTAGAACAAGAGGATGACGATCATGATATTAGACACATTTTAATGGCTTTGAAACACTACTTTATACAACAAAGTGTTTAGGTTAGTCTTTGAAACACTACTTTTAAGTCTCTATTTTTTTGTCCCCCTAGATTAGAATGCACTCAACATAGATTGGACTTTGTGTAGGTTATATATTAACCCATATTTGTTGGTGTGAGAACTAAGTTTGATTGGATGGCGTTTTGATGCTAAAGTTCGTGCCCCCTTAAGAAGTGAAAAAAACAAAAACAAAAATTACTATATCAAGGGGGCACAAGCTTTAGCATTAGTTTTTATTTTGTATGTGCATGCTTTTGACTCCCAAATTGTTTATGCTGCTTTGTATTCATGAAAAAATGGATTCCTTAATAAGTGTTTATGAAGTTTTGTGCAAAAAGTTGTAGATTATATAATTCAATAAATTGACCGAATGAAACTGAAAGTGAATAACCCATGCAGTTCGATGAAAAGGAACTTGAAACATGACATTTCTCTGTGGTTTCATTTCTAGACAAAAACCACGTTGAGTTGAGTCGTTTGATTTAAAGAAATTAGACCTTAGTCTCGATTTTGTCCCTAACACGCCACATCATGTCACACTCATGCATATGCCAATTTGTGCTTGCACTTTGTATATATGTTATTAGGTAATCCTAATATCAGAGATGCACACCCATGGATGGGTAAGTGACTATATGCTGTCTTGCTTGTTATTTTGTGCGGGTGTAGTGAGACTTACCCCTTTCCGTGTTACTGCTTCGTTGGTGGTTTATTGTTGCTACTTTTTCTGATCTAATATGCACTTCAACTAAATCTGGTTGCACTTTTAAACTCTATTTTAATTTGAATAATAATTTTTAGTTGCAATGGAGAAGCTTCAACGCTTTAGGTTGTTGCGACATATGTGAATAATAGATCTATTCATTTCGTTTGTGTTGCTATGATTGCAGTACGAGATGATCCCGCTACTATAGTTGCGTCTTTTCCCGATGTAATAGGATTTGCAACCTTTTATTGACTTACATTTTTGGCCATCTACCAAAACTAATGGCAACTAATTTTTTTTTGGGTGATTGTGCCATTTAACAATGGTTTGTGGTGCTTTTTGCGTAGAGACCAGTGCTTCATTGGTTAATCAGCAAGAAGGTCAACAAAGGTACAAATAAATCTTAATTGTATTTTGAAGTTGCTATTTAATGTTTTTACTTTTTTTATGTTATCATGCAGATCAAAACCAGTGCCAAATATCAAAGTGAGGTTGCTACTGAGATGAATGAACTGATATTTGGACCAATAATGTTCACAACTAAGAGAAGAAAGCACTTTGTAGTTTCCAAGCCTGTAAAAAAAATTGCCCAATGCTTTTTTGTTTCTTTCATTTGTTTGATATACCAAAATTACCTTTCATTTTATTATTAGTAGACTTGTAATATGAAATCACTATTAGTCTGAAATATGTGATGGTAGTTTTTTATTGTTTCATATGAGCTATAAATTTATATACCACACAAAAACATAAAGTTAAAATCGAGTGTGGCAAAATAAAATAAGAATCATCAAACATTTCGAGTTATTCCCTTTCAACAAACTTGACATCTCGCTGCATTGCAGCAGGCAAATAACTAGCCCAAGGTTGGTTAGGACCAGCAGGATCCAAGCAAGTTTGTTGTGGCTGCTCCTGTTTCTGGTGGCGGTGGTGGTGCTCCAGACTGTAGCAGCTTCTGTTCCGGCTGAAGAGAAGAAGTAAGAGCCATCTGAGGAATCTGATGACGACATGGATTTCATCTTATTCAGTGAGTGATCTATCTTTTTTATATCATAGCTTATCACATAATTTCTTTAGTTCATGTGTTGAGAAGGTTTTGTTAACTTTAGTGTTTATTATATAAGAATTTGGATGGATTTTTGAATATTTATTTTAGTTATATATGGAATTAACACAATCCAATTTGTCATTGCATGTTGAACTTGACAACTGATTATAAGTCAAAGGCACCAATATAAATTAGAGCATCCATTAGTAGTGCACTACTCATGCTTGTATCTTCATTACCAGCAAGAGGCAACACTCTCGATTAGTCGATTACTTTCCGGGTAAGATCGTATTACATAAAAAAGGTATCATATGCAACAAATTACCGGTAAGAGTCGCCACACTCATTTAAATTATGTGTTATAATGTTTGTAAATTATGAGTCAAAGGCAATACTCATGTTTCGTAAATTTCGGGTTTGCCGGTTTTTATTTGTTGTGATTGCGCGTTAAAATGCAGTTTTTGTGAAAACCTTATCAGTTTCGATACCATTGACAATGTCATGGCCTATCTTTTTATTTTCGTTTTTATCCATAATTCCCAATTATCATTTTTTGCCTTTCGTTCGATTACTTTCCGGGTAAGATCGTATTACATAAAAAAGGTACCATATGCAACAAAATACCGGTAAGAGTCGCCACACTCATTTAAATTATGTGTTATAATGTTTGTATTTTAAATAATGTTTGTAAATTATGAGTCAAAGGCAGTACTCATGTTTCGTAAATTTCGGGTTTGCCGGTTTTGATTTGTTGTGATTGTGCGTTTAGATGCAGTTTTTGTGAAAACCTCATCAGTTTCGATACCATTAACAATGTCATGGCCGATCTTTTTATTTTCATTTTTATCCATAATTCCCAATTATCATTTTTTGCTTTTCGTTTTTTTCGTTCCTTCCATATTGCGAAGACCAATGCAGATCTTTGCAAAGACTGATGGGAATTTATGTCGGAGGTTGAGCTTCCCGACGGATATGTTTCTTCTTTAAAGTAGCTTTTATAGCATGAAAGGTTTAGTTTTCGTAGTATATATGTCCTGAAATATTGGTCTTGAATATACTATAATTGAATGTTATATATTTGATACAAATTGTACAAGTTATATATAATTGAATGTTATTTATTTGCCTGAAGGCAACAAAAAGTTAAATTACTGTTTTTTTTTTCTTTTTTCCATTGCAAATGTATGGGAATATTTTACTTTCACTTAATATTTGTTGGAATATATATTTACCGACTTACTAAATTGCTTGTGTAGGTCCTTTCCAATTTTTTTTTGCTTGTGTAGGTGATTGACATTCAAAAAAGCTTGCCCTTCTATCACTAATGGAAATAACTGCCTATTCGAGGTTGATCAAAGGATTTATCAATGCACATAAACCGATCCAAAAACAAGGAGAGAATCAAATTCAATGGTTATGATCATGACAGAATGTTGTGGTAGAATAAAATATTACCTTTTAATGATTTTTAGGATTATATAATAGCATGATGATACTCTTTGATGCATGAAATAGTATGCAAACGTATGCATTCAATCTAACGGAATATGTTTTTGACATCCTAATCACAATTTTTCACACTACATGAGATAAACCAAACTATGTGTTGCTTTGAAAAAACATAATTGTATCATGCAAACTTTACTTATACTTATTCGGATGGTGTGTCCCGCTGCATCGCACGGGTACAATGACTAGTATATATATAAACACACAAAAACTACAGTTATACATACACTTATATATGAATACTGAAATCAATAAGCCTAGCTGTTTATATATATACAGAGAAAAATTAAGAGAGATGGAGTTTACTTTTGGCAAGAAAACCAGTGGCACCAGTGACTAATATGACTTTGTTCTCAAGAAAATCAAGAATGCTACCCAACTCCATTGTATATATAACAAGCAGCTACCTAGCGATATGATCGATATATGGGCTCACCTATACACACACACACACACACATATATATATATATATATATATATATATATATATATATATAAACACACAAACACACACACACACAGTGGCGGAGGTACCTTGTCACCACAAGTGGCACTGGCACCTCCTCTGTATTTCAAAAAAAAAAATCATGTATAACTAATAAGGTAATCAAGTCCAAATATTAGTATTTTATTTGCTAGGCTCCACCTAATTACTTCTCAATTCAGACCCATTGGACCACCAATTAGTTTTTTTCTTTTCTTAAAGGAGACCACCAATTAATTTATTTCTCCCACTAAGGGTATCGACCAATTTAATAATCCCTATCCCCTTTTAGCTTTCTGTTTCCATAAGCAAATAACGATATTTCATTACTGTTGTATTATTGTTTTTGCCTTCAAAAAATTAATAATTTTTTTTATTTGGTGCTCCCCCTCTTACCGATTCCTGGCTCCGCCCCTGCACACACACATGTATAATCAGCCTAGCGCAACATCAAGACTCAATTGGTGTATACTTTACCAAAATGAAGTTACTCTCAAAAGAATTGGCTCATTTCCGTCCTCATTGTTCATGTGGGGAGCGTGAATGTGGTGGAGTTAAGAAGATTAATGAAAATTTTAAACATAACAGATCATGATCCTTTTGACGTGATTATGCCACTCCTTTTCCCAAGTTCATGGCCAAATCTTGTTGATGGAACCTCGCAAATTTGCAGAGGAATCTACATCAAAATTGCGTTAGAAAGTTATCAGGTATAACATCAAAAATCAAAGGAAAATACTCGATTTGGAAGACGGGGATCACTACTTTTATAGCCAGAATAGATAGAGGGATTACTAGACTTTCATGGTCTTTTTCACTTGCGTTGCATGTCCGAACCAAAATTTATAAGTCACATACTCAAATTCTCATAAATATATGATTTATAAGTCACATTCTCAAATTCTCATAAGTGGGTTTGTTTGGAGGGTGTGTATTTATATATATATATACATGTGTGTGTGTGTGTGTTTATATATATATATATATATATATATATATATGTGTGTGTGTGTGTGTGTGTGTGTGTGTGTGTGTGTGTGTGTGTGTGTATATATATAGGTGTGTGTGTTTATTAAGTGGGTTTATTTGGAGGGTGTTTATATATATATATATATATATATATATATATATATATATATATATATATATATATATATATATATGTGTGTGTGTGTGTGTGTGTATTAAGTGTTTTTAAGTGGGTTTGTGTGTGTTTATTAAGTGGGTTTAGGGTTTAGGGAGTGAGTTGGAGAAGAAGAAGATAGGAGAGAGAAAGAGAGTAGGAGTGGGGTGGGGTGGGGTGGGTTTGAGTAAACGTCCATATTTGGTCCCTGTGGGTTTGAGTAAACGTCCACATTTGGTCCCTGTGAGGTAAAAAGACGGATTTACCCTCATGTTTAACTCCCTTAACGTCTGACAGCTGACGGCCGTTGGTCAGAGGGACCAAATCCGAACCAAATGGCTAATTGCAGTGGCTAAAGTGTATTTTTTAAATTGTAGGGACCAAATGTGTTATAAACAATAAAACACAGGGACCAAAAGTGAAGTTTACTTTTTTTTAAATAAGAGGCCGTTTACCGAATGCTTATCGGGTAAGTGTTTATCAAGTTGCATTACTTTACCGGATGAATATGGTAAGTAGCAAAAATCTTACCCGGTAAGAGCGAGACAAGGACCAAGAGTCTTACCCGGTAAGTGAGGACGATGGCTCTTACCACGGTTAGCACTTACCGGGTAAAGTGTTACATACGATGTCATTTTTGTGGACTAAAATCTTACTCAATAAGTAAGCGATAGTGTTGAATTTTATAAGTAAACGCTTACCGGGTAACTGTTTGGTAAACGGCCCCTAAGTCTTTGAACGTTTATTTTTAATAAATAAATTATCGAACTTTTAAAATTGGTTACGTGTATTATTTTAACAAAAAAGATTATATGTAATAGACTAGAAATTTTTTGAAATAAAAAAAATTAAATTAGTTTTATCGTTTCCAAATCCTACGCCTATCAAACTTCTTGTAAATAACGGTGTCTCTCCTCGTCGTCCCATCGTTGTTCATTCTCCATAATACCTATCAAGCCGTTGACCCCGGTGTTTACGTGGGGTTTGAATAACGTAGGGATTGAGAACGGTAAAATTGATTTAGTTTTTTTTTCCATTAAAACTTTTTTAGTCGGTTACATGCAATTTTTAAAAGTTCGGTGATTAATAATTTTAAGAAAAATGTTTAGGAACTTGATCTTTCAAAATGAGAAAGTTTAATGGTTTTTTCATCCAAAAAATAGTTTAGGGATTTAATTATTCAAAATGAGAAATTTAAATAGTTTTTTCGTTCAAAAAAATAATTCATGCAAAATGGGATACTTTGTTGGGTTTTCCTGAACTTTTCCCTTGACTAAGGGGCCGTTTACCTAATCATTTACTTGGGTAAGTACTTACCGGTAAAATTAACACTATCACTTACTTCCCGGGTAAGATTTTAGTCCACCAAAATCGCATCGTATGCAACAATTTAGCCGGTAAACGCTAACCGTGGTAAGAGTCGTCGCACCCACTTACCGGGTAAGACTCTCGGTCCTTGTTTTCGCTCTTACGGGGTAAGATTCTTGACTAGATAGTTGTATTTTGTTTGGTTTACATGTAAGAAATAAAAAATGAAGAATTTTAAATATGCAAAATATCATATTAGTATGCTTATATTACACTTGAAAACTAGTTAATTGACCTAAAAAGTGAAAGATGAATTGGTTAAGAATGGTTATATAATAGTTCCATCTTTATTAGATAGTTACATGCATTTTTAAATGATTGTTTATACGTTCGGTTAAAAGTTTGGACCGATTTTTATAAAGTGTCATGTGGTATTCACATTTGATCAATAGATCGGTTAAAGCAGACAGTATCTTAAAAACAAATTAAATCGGTTCGTATAAGTTATGCATTTTAGGATAGAGATAGGTTTATACCTTAACCTTTTGTATGGTGACCTTTTTTTAGTACACACTGAATGTTGTTTCTGAAACTCCTTGATTTTATACGTCAAATTTTCAAAATAAATGGAACAATTCAAAGATTATCGAATAATGAATTTGAAAATATTACATCTTTGTTTCTTGGGAAAAGTCTAAAAAAACTCAACGAACTATCTGGTTTTGAATGGTTAAGTCATTAAACTATTCTTTTGAATAATAAAACTCTTAAACTTTATAAAACCGGTTAAATACATCCTTGTAACCTGTAAAAACAGGTTAATGTGATACAAATTTGAAAAAGTCTAAAAAACCAATAAACTATATGATTTTGAATGATTAAGTCCATGTATTTTTTTACAAATAAATTTTTACACTTTTCTTGATTAACAAATAAATCTTTAAACATTTTCCTTTTTTTTAACCAAATAAAATTTGATTTTTTTTTGAACAAATAAATCCTATTTTTTTTTTGAAAAAACAAAATAATGAACTTAATTTTGAAAAAATAAATTCGAACTTTTGTTGAACACAATCATAAACAAAAAGTATACAATTCCTCTCACCGATAACAAGTAAAATTATACCATTTCTTACTAATTCCGAAACATTCAAAAATTATATCTAAAACATATATAGATACATAAAAAAAACTATACTTAATTCTTTCACAATATATACCAAAAAAATAAGGTCTATCCTTTCACAAAAATATTCAGTCCATCTCTTTACAAAATGAAAATTTTGGGGTCTTAATGGGCTGTAGAATTGAAACTTATTAAGCCCACTTTAGAATGGGTTCTGGGTTTTAGCACAAACTGAAACAAGTAACTAGTTTGGCCCAGATTATCTTCTTACAAACTTCCTTTTATGCGAAAATCTCAACCATTTAAACAAATCTAGTTTATTTTTTCGTTAAAAACCCGAGGATTGAGAATACTGTTATGATGGAGTTGCATGTTTTGGCATTCTTACTGGTAAAATTCAACACTATCACTTACTTTCCTTCATGTGAATCGGACAAATTTTCAACCCCCAACCCCAAGAGAAAAAATTAAGCTTGTGAACAACCTAACTAATCTACATTTTGATATACGATTCCAACTTAATTGGTTCTTTGATCAATATTGTTTACGTTTCATTCTGTATAACTTTACAAATATAGTGTTAGGCCGTCCGTAGCGGTCATCGGGTAGCAGCGGGTAAGGCCGAGGTGGCACAGCGGGTAGCAGAAGTTGCCATCGGGTAGGGGTACGGGGTGGGGGCGGGTTCAGCGCGGGTAAGGGGTGCGGGTTCGTGAACCCAGTGAACCCGAAGAAGCTTGAGAGGTGGGTGGGTGGGTGTGGGTGGGTAGCATTGGGTAGTATTGGGTTCATTGGATACTGGTACTCCACTTTTGGGTAAGGAGGGTATGAAAGAGAAAAGCTGATGTGACGCTGAGGTGGCAAGTGGGTTCATTGGATACGGGTACTCATGGTCTTAGTGCTTGTAATAATAATCAAATGTGTTAGTCCAAATACATCACATTTCCATCTTTTAATATTTGTGGTGGCCCACGTAAGGTATAGTTATGACATGGTTTATTCAGCGACGGTTTTGTGATGGGTCGGGTTTAAATCGGTTCAGATCCCAAATAGTGATCTTGTAATCGGTCCTGGTCCTGACTCAAATACGAAAGTCTGATTAAGCCTTATAAGGCCCGGTTATGAGAACCGGGCTCAAATCTATCCCATTTATTATTTTTTAAATTGATTTTTAACTTATAAAAAGTATTTTTTTTTTGAAAATTTTGGTAATCAAATACATCAACAAATACGTGTTTAATATAATTGGGTCAATCAAATACACTAAAATACGTTTTATTATAATTGTGTCAATCAAATACATTTTTAATTTAAAAATACATTTAAACATAAAATTTAAATAAAAAATCAAGCCGGTCCTATAACCAGTTCCGGACCGGACTTTGTTTTTGGATGAAAATCGTAATCGGTTAAAGACTACCTGACGATAACCAGTCCTTACTGAGCTGGTCCAGTCCAGATCCCGATCCTCCGCCGATCCCAAACCAAGCCGGACCCATTTTGACCCACTGTTTACCTAATTTGCTTAAAAGGGTGATTAAAGATTTGCGGTTTTTTTGTTTGTTAGTGACGGTAATGTTTGATTTTTAAGCAACTAAGTCGACGGGTTAGTGTATATCATTACATACACTCAAATTTAGCAAAACTCTCTGTTATCTGTCATAGCCTACCACAAAATATAATAATAATAATAATAATAATAATAATAATAATAATAATAATAATAATATAGGTCCTCAAGTACTATATGGAGTTATGGACTATGGTGAAAATACCTAAATTGTTTTATTATTCTGGTCACCCCTAAGCTATTAGAGGGGAAATTAATTAAAATACCTAAAGTATGACTTTAACTTACCAAAATACTCATTTTTTAAATTATTTTACCAAAATACCCATTTTTTCCGTGATTGGGTTCGCGATCGCTGATCAGGGTTCATTTTGAAAATATTTTATCCCGCGATCGAGGGAGTGTCCCGACAAATAGTCCCGCTACCACTCAAATTTGTGAAATTCAATTGATATTTACACTTTCAACCCCTATACTTATTTACTTACTTTACTTTATACCTTTTACTTTTCTAATTTTAATTTTACATTTAACACATATAATCGTTTATTAACTAAAATACGTTAAAAAAATAAGTTTTAATTTTAACAAGTTACACAATTATAATCGTCTCTTCGATACGTTCGAAATGAGCCCAATATTGAATATTTTTTGATTTATTTATTTTAATATATATCATATATACTACATAAAAATATTTTTTATATTTAAAATTCATATTCTTATAGTTAATTATTTAATTTATGGTACTCTTATAGTTAAAATACGTTTTATTTATTTTATTATCAATGGTCCAAGTGTAAGTATTAAAAATTGGCGGAGGCTTTGTGATGGACAGACATCGATCCTTTTGTGCATACTCTGTAACTGCAAATACTTCAGCTCCAAACACACATGAATCATCATTCGCCAAATACTCATTTTCACAATTCTTAAATGAGTCCAGTGATACCAACTTGTCAAAACCCCATTTCATATTCTTCTCGTGAAACCTTGTCCTATTGCCATTCACGATATCTATAAACACATACAAATAATAATAATTTAAAACGATTTAATGAATTAGTTAATATATGATTATTATGTTAATGCGATAGGAGTGTAAAACAAAATTGAAAAAAATAAGAGATCTACCATAAAGTAAATAATTAACTATAAGGGTATGAATTATAGAAGAAGGTTCAAACGAGAACTATTTACGAGAACTACGAGAACGGCCGATCATGTACAAAATCACTGGTGATTCGCGTACAAAATCACTGGTGATTAAAATTCTGGACACGCGCACTTTGGGCCGCGACTGGCAAGTCGCGCGACAAGTCGGGCGAATCACCAGTGATTTTGTACGCGAATCACCAGTGATTTTGTACGCGAATCACCAGTGATTTTGTACGCGAATCACCAGTGATTTTGTACGCGAATCACCAGTGATTTTGTACGCGAATCACTAGAGATTTTGTACACGAGCGGCCGTTCTCGTAGTTCTCGTAAATAGTTAGCGTTCTCGTTTGAACCCACCTCATGAATTATAAATATTAAAAATATTTTTATTTAGTATATATGATATATAATAAAATAAATAAATCCAAAAATATTCAATATTGGGCTCATTTCGAAGGTATCGAAGAGACGAGTACAATGGTGTAATTTGTTAAAATTAAAACGTATTTTTTTAACGTATTTTAGTTAATAAATGATTATATGTGTTAAATGTAAAATTAAAATTAGGAAAGTAAAAGATATAAAGTAAAGTAAATAAATAAGTATAAGGGTTAAAAGTGTAAATATCAATTGAATTTCACAGATTTGAGTGGTAGCGGGACTATTCGCGGGACACTCCCTCGATCGCGGGATAAAATATTTTCAAAATGGACCCTGGTCCGTGATCGCGAACCCAATCGCGGAAAAATGGGTATTTTGGTAAAATGGTTTAGAAAATGGGTATTTTGGTAAGTCAAAGTTAAACTTTGGGTATTTTAATTAAATTCCCCTATTAGAGGCATGAGATCATATGAGAAATGTTATTTTTTGTGAGAAATGTGACAAACTGATAAATCGTTGATCACTTTTAATCAAATATCCTCCCATGAGTTGCGGCTTAAAAGAGAATTGATCTGGTGCATCTTATCTCGGTGCACCCCATTCTAATGTTCGTCCATTTCTCATCCAACGGTTGATAACCACTTCTCATGGTTCTCACAAAATTTGACACTTCTCATAGAAACCCAACTCTGCTATTAGATATTTAATTTGCCAACTATTGTATTTCTGTATGTTTTTCTACATAGTTTTTTTTAAATAACAAAATATACATATATATTACATCTGAATCAACAACGTTCTTGATGGTTGCTCATTGACTCATCCATATAAGTTTACTCCACATATAAAAAGTATCATTTAAGCTCATAAATTCTAACATTTTGAAGTACTGATGATTAAGGAATGAGAATGATAATAATTTTTTTTGTTTGGCTTGATATAATATAATGAGCCCATTATTTTAAACCCATTGATTTTTATTCCTGACCAAATTGGGAGGAATGAAAATCTTATTCCCGCTCAATCATCTCCTCATGCGTCCCTTCATTTCTCGATGTTGAATGAAAAATATTTTTTATTTTCATGTTGGACGTCATATATTTGTATTAAAAACATTATATAAAATATTATAGACAGTAACATATGGTAAAACTCATAAAATACAAAGGAGAGAAAATCAAGTTTAGCAAAAAAGTAACAAAAAGAAAATATTGTGATCAACTGGAAAAGACTGAAAAACAATTTTGTTGACAAGTTACCAGAAGATCCATAAATTATTTATATTTTAAAAAATAGAATAACGATTAAAAATATTCAGTTTTATACCATTTAAAAACAACCATAATTTGGGTAAAGAAACAGGAGAGTGGAAAGAATCATTCACCCAAAATTAGGGTTTTGTAAAGAGAGACCACTTTCTTGTTTTCAAGTTTGATGCATTTTTAAGCTACAAATTGGTAATAACCATGTGAAAGTCAATATATATATATATATATATATATATATTTCTATGGAAAAATTAATTAAAATACCCCAAGTTTGAAATTGACTTACCAAAATACCCCAAAAAATGAAAAGTTTACAAAAATGCCATTTTTTTCCACGGAGGGAGCCCTCTATAGCGGGCAAGGACCAATTGTGAAAAATTTTGCAAGATTATTTACACTTTCAGTCCTCATCGCGGGCCAGGGACTGAAAGTGTAAATATATCTTGCAAAAATTTTCACAATTGGTCCCTGCCCGCGATAGCGGGCTCCCTTCGCGGAAAAAATGGCATTTTGGTAAACTTTTCATTTTTTTGGGTATTTTGGTAAGTCAATGTCAAACTTGGGGTATTTTAATTAAATTCCCTATTTCTATATATATATTTCTTGCCTTTTGGGTGATTAAATTTTAAATTATTATATCTCTTCCGTCCTAAAATAAGTGACTACAATAAAAGTTATATATAATTTAGACATGTATAATTATTACATTTTTTAGTTAACTAAATAACATCTTCGTTCTTAATTAATTTATCTATATTTACAAGTTTTAAATATCTGTGCATTAATTAAGGGTTGTTAAGTGCATTTTATGCACCTAACTTTGTATATAATAGTTGCATTTTATTTATATTTTAGTGTTTAGTTTAGCCTTTTCATGCATTATTGTTCACTTCTTCTTATTTTTCTTAATCACGAATGGAAATTCTTTTGGGAATTGTTTTTGTGCTTTTGGCATATGATTTGTGCAGATTGTGCGTGATTTGAAAGGCGAGATAGGCGGAGGCATGCTCATGAAGAAGAAAGAAGGAAAAGGAAAAGGAAAAGATGAAGTGTACGTGGGCAAGGAAGCGGAGAGTGAAGGAAAGAAGATGATTGGAAGCGAAGAAAACACTTAAATTGATGCTTGAAAGTTGCTGTTATACTTTTACGGGCGCGAAGGAATCTCCCCGGCCGTGAAAGTAATTTGGACCTTAATTTTCTGGGCCTTTTTCTATTTGGGCTTTTGGGCCTGTCTTTAAACTCTCTTAAGGCTTTATCTTTAGATATATTAGGAGTTTCCTTTTAGAATTGGACAATTTTTTTTTTACATTACATTTCAGTTCTTGGGTGGTTTCTCTCAACTTTGAAGGAGTTCTTGAAGAAATTGAGGGAAGAAGATGAACTTGCAAAGAGCCTAGGCCATTGGAATCCGACTTGCTACCGGGTTTCATACTAGTATCTTCTTCCCTATCTTCTTAGTTTACTTTGTTGAATTCTAGTTTTAATTGTTTGAAAACAATGTTTTGTTCATCAATCGTTTATGTTCTTGATTAATGTATTAGGTTTAGTTTGTCTTCATCTCTTTCATGTTTATTGTATTTTCTCTACTCCTTTGCATCTCTATTTCTCATCTCTACCCTAATTTCTTCAACTCTATTTAAATTTCTGCACTTTGTTTTAGGTTAATTAATTTTCTGCACATGTTTGTTTAGTAGCTTAATGTTCATCTCTCAATTGTTAGTGTTTAATTGTTGTTAGATTGAGTCTAATGTAGATTCTTTGTTAGTCTAGGTTTAATTTTGGTTTTAATTTTGTTAGAGTCTAATTAAGTAACTTGTGCTTGGTCTCGTTTAAATAGTTCGTTTAATTGGGTAATCATCGCCTTAGGACTGAAGTTTTGGGATTGATCAATTGTTCTTAAAACGGATGTTGAGTTTTAATCCATTTCGATTGTAGCGAGAGTTGAATTGATTTAATTGGGTTTTAATAAATCATCTAGTTAATTCAATTGGTTGTTGATAAAAACGAAAGTTTAGTCTTCACTTGAGTCGAATTGATCAATGACAACGGTCTTAACATGTTAATAGTTAGGGACGTTGATTGGGAAATACATTCGTTTTAAATCTTAATGTTTCTTCCCAATGTATATGTGTTGCGAAAGTAAATACATATCTTGGTTAGAAAAGCTTTCTCACCTCGAGAGAGGGTTGAAGTAGCTTTGGAAAAAATGAATTCTCACCATTACCAAAATCCAAGGTTGATATTACCCAATGTTCTTAGTTTTAGTCGTCTCTTCTCTTATTAAATTTTAGTTCTAGTTGCTTCTTTTTGTGTCTCCTTCTCTTAATCTCTTTTAGTTTAAGTTCATCTAGATAAAAAATCAAACCAATTATCTGATTCGCATAACTAGCCATGATTATTAAGTAGTTAATGTTTAGACCGTCACCTCCCCGTGATCGACCCGTATGCTACATAACTCGTACGCTTGCGGTATAAATTTAAAACGATTTAGTTATCTATTTAAAAAAAGACACTTATTTTAGAATAAACATAAAAAAGGTGACACTTATTTTGGACAAACATAAATAAAAATGTGACACTTATTTTAGGACGAAGGGTATGCTAATATTGAGATAAATTAAAAAGACCGATTTGCGCCTCACGTGAGGGGGACGTGATGGGTGTAAGGTCCGGTGAAATCATGGAGGGATCTTCAATGCAGTGAAATTGAAAAATTAGGGACCATCAATGTAGATAGTTTGTTTTAGGGATCAAATCCAAAATTTGAACAAACCATAAGGACCATCAATGTAATTCACTCTTATTTTTTTTATATATATATATAAAATGACATTGCAGTATACACAATGAGTAGTTTTAGACAAATTACGTAAATGTATGGGGAAATCCTAGCAAATCGTATTAAACTATTGTATTGTACGTTCTTTTAATTGCTTAAAAAGTATTTTAGTATCTTTCTCAAAATTGAACCAAAGGCATTTGACCTAGCGGTATGAGAGTCTTTGACCTCGTAGAAGGTCAGGAGTTCAAACCTCACCAAAGACGAAAAGAGTGTGTGAGTTTAATATGATTTGTCTAAAAAACAATAACGTTTGACATCTTTTTATTTAAAATCGCGTATCTTTCAAAACCCGATAATAACAAACAATATTCAATCGTTTGCAATAATTTGTTTTCTTCTTCTTTATCCTTTGTATCAATTCTAAAGTCTCTGTACTTATGAAGGAAAAGAAAGCCCTTGATTGAGCTATAAGTCTTCGATCTCTTGATGACTATAATTCAATCTATAAAAGTCATCTAAGATGGTGTTGAGGGCCATAGATTTGGACAATGAAAAACCATTTGCTTATAAATTATTATTATCATTGCAAAATGTTTAATCATTTATCAAAGTTTCAGTAGCTTTTTACTTGCATAATTTTAATATAAAATTTTTATAAATTGATACTTAGGGGCGTTTATAAAACGTTTACCCGGATAAATGCTTACCAAATCACATTAGCTTACCGAATGAATATGGCAAGGACCAAGAATCTTACCCGGTAAGTGAGTGCGGCAACTCTTACCACGGTTAGTGCTTACCGGCTAAATTGTTGCATACAATGCCATTTTGGTGGACTAAAATCTTACCCGGGAAGTAAGTGATAGTGTTGAATTTTACCGGTAAGCACTTACCCGGGTAAGTGATTAGGTAAACGACCCCTTAAATGTTCACAATCACATTCTTGAAAATGGTGTGCCTGTTGAAAAAAGAACTTTTGTAACAACCCAAAATCCATAAAACATAATTACAAGAATTACAACCAAAACGGTCCCAAAATTTGACACATTACAACGATTCTAACTTTAAGTACGCAGCGGATAAACCCCTTCACAACTGAGATGCTACAGGAAGCCCGACGGTTAACTGCAAGCCACCACTAGACTACTCCTCTTTTACAGCGTCACCTCTTTTCATCTTCTCTAGATGAAACTCCAAACAAAACTCTGACCTGAAAATGGTTTTAATTTTTGAAAGCGAGGGTTAGACCATGAGGTCTAGTGAATTCCCTCCCGAAAACAGTTTAACAACCACATATATCGATATGCAAACCGCCTTAAAGGCCCATTAAAACATGTCAACCAATCAACATCACACATGGGTAATTGCACAGTGTTCATAGACAACTTCTACCGCACAATTGTATCCACGATCGGGGCCCAAGCCGACTCATTCCCACGTACATAGGAAACAGATTCCATACACACGGGGTGAATAAATCAACTCCCAAGGGATATGTGATATCCTAAGGTATACTACTCCCACTGTGCAATCCGACTCCAAAACATCATGTCAAGTAATGGATAATATCACGTAAGCCAAACATGTGCATTTATAAATATTTTTCATAACATGCGTGTATTTATAAACAGTCCCACATTATGTAATAACAAAGCTTTTCATAGTGTAAAATCATGCCATCATGCTCAATACCAAATTCAGTTATGAAAACTTTAGGAAAAACATTTCATTTGCACAAAAGAGTTAAGGGAACTCACCTGAGCTTTAGCAAATCGATACACGTTCCGAAACCCACTTTAGCTCAAACCGAACACCTGAATTGGACGCCATAAAATGGTGTTAAACCATCTAATTATACTCCAAAAGATCCTCCCTAAACCCCTAAGATGAACCGACACGATGCCTCGATCCAAACCCGAACGAAAGACGAAGCAAAACGAGGAATCCACACACATCAGAGACTTGCGCCACTTGGCCCGTGGCCTCAGGCCGCGAGCCAGGACGTGCAACTCCCTGGTTCAGACTTCCAATTTTGCACTTTGAAATTAAGCCCGAAATTTCACTCCAAAAACCCCTAAATCGATCCCAAGTGCTTGTAAACTTTCAAAATTGATAGTTTTAACTAATCAAACCTTTAGGAATCAAAAACCCATAACTAAAAACACATTTACCCCATCAAAATCCATCCATTGATTCATGATTTTAAACCCCCAAAACTTTAAACCCAACCATTGCCATTCATATAAATTACCATGAAAAATGATGAAGTTTCTCAATGGTTTACCCAAAACTCATGAGGAATCAATCCCAAACTCTTTTTCTTTCTTTCTTATGGATTAAAACTCAATCATCAAGTGGATTATCAAATCCCCAAGCCATAAGCTATTCTAGCCAAACATAGAGAATAAGGAGAAGAAGGAGCAGAAGAAGAATGAGAGATCATACCTTGGAAATGATGACTCAAATCATTTGTTGCAACTCTTTCCACCACACTTCCAATTAGGGTTCTCATCCTCTCTCAATTTCTTCTCTCAAATCGTAAGAATCAAATGAAAGGGTCTAGGGTTTTACCCAATTTTATATCCCATATTTGCTATCTAGTCCACAACTTTTACTTTTTCACACTTTGGCCCCCAAACTTCCAATTAGTTTATATTTGGAGGACATGAGGTGTTACAACTTTGTAAAGTAATTTTCATATCTCATTCAATTCAATTCCATGCTTCACAAGACACACTGGGAGGACTATATATACAACTAAAAAATTACAAACTAGGGAGAAAAGATAGGAACAACAGATAATGAAGAATAACATGAGAATCGGTAATGAGCCGGTAACTTGTGGAGTTTGTAATGATGATGTGGCACACCCTGGATATATTCTAACATCCCCCCTCAAGCTGAGCGGTGGGATGAACCTAAAGCTTGGATGAGAGTTGCTGAAAATGAAAAGCAGGTAGTCATTTGGGGAGGATATCGGCAGGCTGAAGACCTGTAGGAATATAACGATTGTGAATAGTCTGAGCGAGAACCATGTCACGAATAAAATGTAAATCGGTCTCTAGATGTTTTGTCCGTTGGTGGAAGACAGGGTTCGATGCAAGATAAGTAGCCCCCAGGTTGTCACACCATAAGATAGGAGGACGTCCAGACGATAAGTGATGTTCTTGAAAAAGTTTCAGCAGCCAACAAACCTCAACAACGGTGTGGGAAAGAACTCGATATTTTGACTCCGTACTCGACTTGGCAACAGTTTGCTATTTCCGAGAGATCCATCTGATTAGATTATGACCTAAAAAGATGCAATAATCCGTAGTAGAGAGATAATCATCAGGGCAACTAACCCAATCTGCATCAGAGTAAGCATGTAAAGTGAAGTCAGGGGACCGTTGGATAGTAAGACCATGTGTAGATGTACCACAGAGGTATCGTAGTATCCGCTTAATAGAAATCCAATGACGACCAATTGGAGTGTGCATATACTGAGATACTTTGCTGACGACATAGGTGATCTTAGGCGACGTGAGAACAAGGTACTGGAGAGCCACAACTGTACTTCAATATTGATGGGGATCGGCAAGAGGGATGCTGGAGAAGCGTGAGAGCTGACAAACGGGGGAGACATGTGTAGAAAGAGGTTTGCAGTCTCATAAACGGTACGATCGAGGAGATCAAGAAGATATCACTCCTGACTTAAATGGAGTCTAATCTTAGTAAATGTAGCTTGGCTACCAAGAAAATAACTCAAGGTACTAAGATCTTGAGAGCAAATCTTGCTTGAAGCTGATTGATCAATGTTGCAATGTAGGATAAGGAACTCCCTGTAATAACGATGCCATCAATGTAAACCAACACAAAGCAAGTGTGGAAAAGACGTATGAGAAATAAACAACGATGAATCAAAGACACATCTAGAGAAACCAAAACCAATCAGGGCAGATGAGAGCTTATCAAACCAAGCACGTGGAGCTTGTTTGAGGCCATAGATAGTTTTTTGCAAATGACATACGTAATTTGGATGTGTTGAATCAATAAACCTGGGAGGTTATGTCATATACATAGGATCATATAAGTCATCGTAAAGAAAGGCGTTATTCACATCCATCTGTCTGATAGTCCAACCACGAGAGCAGGCAATGAAGAGAACAATACGAATCGTAGTTGGTTTAACCACATGACTAAAAGTCTCTGAGTAATCAATGCCTTCAGTTTGGTGAACCCTTTAGCTACTGTAACATCTCGATTTTGTATAAAATATTAAGATGGGTTTTATTGATAAATTTATGATTTATTATGTGATAGATTAATTTTAGAGTTTATCCCCGAGTAAGTTACGTTATTGTTTTAAGGAGTTATAAGTTAAGAAGTAAACTTTAAATGTTAATTTATAAGTTGAAAGGTAGTCATGCCAAGTGATGAAAGTCGAGGGATTAAAATTGTATTAGATGGAAGTTTGGGGTGAGTGGTGAAACTTTAAACCCACCCACCGCCTCATGTCTTAAAAATAGGAAAAAGGGAAGATATTGTCCCCTGGTGAATCTTGTGTGCGTGTATCGTTCAAGAGGCAGAGAGAAAGAATAGAGAGAAAAGAGAAGAGAAAGAAGAAAAGGAAGAAGTTGTTGAGTCTTCAAATTGGTAAGAATTTACCATAGGTTTCAGACAAAATTGTTATAGAAGTATGGTTGTGAACAAATCTGTTTGTTGAATAGGTTTCCAGAATCATTTTCAGCAGATTGGATCGTTGATTTGTGCAGTAAAGTGGGTTTTTCATTCTTCAAGGTGAGTTCATTCATTTTGCTTAAATCTATGTTTCTTTGTCAAATTAAACATTAAGGCACCTGTACAAAATGCTTTAGGAATGAATGAATGTGTTTAGAATAAGCTGAATGGAGCAGACATGAATTTGGATCGAAGTTTAAACTGCAGGTCGAAGTTTCTGGATAAAATGATAGTATCCGGAAACCTCTGTATGAAGGTTTCCGGACAAGGCAAAGTTACCCGGTAAGTTGTTATTTTTGTAGTTACCGGATGGTATCCGGATTTAATATGTATCCGGTAAGAATTGTATCCGGAAAGTTATGTTATCCGGATAGTTAGTGGTGTCCGGAAACTCTTGTTGTCTGTCACTTTTGAGGTACCCGGTAACTTTAGGTTTTCTAACTTCTGGAAGGGTACGATTTAGGAATTGAAATACAATCCTAGTAGCTTGAACATACTTACAGTTGAATGGTAGTGTGTTAGGCTTAAAGATTGTTTTAGTTTGATACTATGCAGATGTGTAGTAAGTGTAATGGATCCATAGGCACTAGTGGTTATGAACACATGGAATAGGCGTGGATTAAGCGTAATTCCAGCGTGTGTAAGAAATTGAAGGGATTGGCATGTGTAATTGTAATTTCCGATTTCTAAATGAAGAGAAGGGATTGGCATGTGTAATTGTAATTTCTACTTCCTTTTCAAGTAATTGGCATGTGTAATTGTGATTTCTTGGATATGAGCATTAATCTAGAATCCGTGGAGATTCGTAGTGTGGGCTCTGGAACATGATACAATGACTGACTTGGTGTCGGTCATATTCATGGAATCGGGTATAACCCCGTCATCGTAAGATGTTGAAACGTACGGTAAGAAAAGGGTAAACCAGGTTTGTTACGCCTTGTTTACAATGATTTTAAAAGTATTATTTTGAAACCGAATGTTCTCACTAGGCGTTAGCCTAATCGTTTCAAATTCTATTTTCTTACCAGGTACTAGCTCGGGAAAGTAAAGGGATGTGGGACGAGCATTTTTGAGATAGCAGAGAAGTCAATTAACGAAAGTAGATTTTGATGGATTGCTTAGATAACTTAGTTAATCTGATTATAGTGACATGATTAGATTAATAGGTTATTTGAAGAATTCAGTATTTGTACATATAACTCCTCCTAGTTAATTCCCTTCTTATATAAAAGTTTGGATGTTATTATATCATAACTTTTTACAAATTGAAGTTCAAATTAGCCCTGATTTTAGGGTGTTACAATATGGTATCAGAGCATTAGTTTAAGTGAACTAAGTATGCTAATGAGATACTTAGACTTTAGCTTAGATGAATTAAGTTATGATATGTGAGAAATGGGTAGAAGTACTAAGACAGGATAGTCTTAGAGTCGACGGAAATACGTGAAATTAGTACTGTAACGATGGTAACGAGGATTCTCATGTATAGTATGTTCGCAATTTCAATTAGCTACTGTCATTATGGATATATTGTTACATAAGCATACTTGTTTCTAAATTGTTACAGTGACTAATGATCGGTAAAGTACGTTTCGTATGTCTAGTTATGTGTAGCCATTTTTTATGGTTATTTCTTGTATTATATCAGAACGATGGTGAATACGCCACCGAGGTCCTCTAATTCTTCGGAGGACAGAGCAGTAAATGATTGGGGGTTGGAAGGACAACCTGGAACGGGTGGAACTCATGAGAGCCCGCCGAGGTTACATTTTACGGGAGGAGCGGATAGTCAGGTACACATAACGAGTACCAGTACCGCTAACCAGGAAACGCCTGAATCTACGGTGGAGTCTCGTATGATAGAGAGCATGACACGAATGATGAATAAGGCAATGGAACAACAATCAGAAATGTTTATGAAAGCGCTGAATGATCGAAGTTCGGAGTTACGACGAACGAAGACTGATACTGGAGTAATAAATCCGATTTGAAATCCTGTGACATATATAAACAGGAGGGTGGAAAGAGTCTGCTCGTATAAAACTTTTCTAAGCTGTAAACCGCCAGAGTTTACCGGAGCAGACAACCCTGTTGCATGCATGAATTGGCTCAGGGAAATGGAACAAGCTTTCCGAGCGTGTGAATGTGATGAAAGGGCGAAAGTCAGATTTGGGTCTCAAATGTTACGGGGAAATGCGTTGACATGATGGAACATCGCAACAGCTTCTATATCGGCTCCAGTCTTAACTGCTATGACGTGGGAGTCGTTCAAGAAGAAGATCTTGGAAGAGTATTGCAACGAGAATGAAATGGATAGGATCGAAGAAGAGTTTCGGACTCTTAAGAAAGGCCTTTCAACTGTTCGAAAGTACACCGAATCCTTCATGGAGAAACTGAACTTAGTGGGGCAAGTGGCTCCGACTGAGAAAGATAAAATTAAAGCTTATTTGAAGGGTTTGCCAGCGGACATGATGTCCCGTGTACGTAATGCTAAAACTTCAACATTGAGGGAAACAATTGAGGAAGCTAAAGTAATGGAAGAAGTCTATGCCAAAGATAAGGAAGAAAAGACCCAAGTTGGAGAAAAACGAAAATGGGAGGGCCGGTCAAAGTCTTCTCAAAAATCAAAGGCAGCTGGTAAAAGTGCTCATTATGAATCTCGTCGTGAGCCGAATTGGTGTCCGAAGTGTAGGAGTAAGCACTATGGACCGTGTCGGGTGACAACGTTGGAATGTTTCAAGTGTGGTAAAAGTGGACACATTATGAACAACTGTCCTGTACAAGGATCAACGTGCTACGAGTGTAAACAACCAGGTCACTTCCGTCGGGATTGCCCAAAATTGAAAAAGAGTGGAGACCAAAGCAAGAAACCAAATATTCCAAAGCCAACGGGTCGGGCATTCCAGATGACAACTGACGAGGCCAAAGAATCGAAAGACGTTGTTTCGGGTACATTCCTCGTTAATTCTCTTCCTGCGCGTATTTTATTTGACTGTGGTGCAAACTTGTCGTTCGTGTCCAAGTCATTCTTCCTCAAGTTAGCTATGCCTGTCATTACTCTGGACGATGCCTTAGTAGTTGAGGTAGCTAACGGGGGTCAAGTCTTAGTTCGCGAAAGACTTGAGGGTTGTTTTATTTCAATAGCAGAAACGAAATTTCCGATCGACTTGTTGTTGATGGAAATTGGAGGATTCGATGTGATTGTGGGTATGGACTGGCTGAAAGTCAACCAGGCAGAGATACTATGTGCAAAGAAATTAATCCGGATTCCAATGGCTGATAAGGATGATGTACTCATCTTTGGAGAAAAACAAAAAGTGGAAATTCCGTTAATTTCTGTTGCAAAAGCGCGTAAATGCTTGATGAAAGGATGTTCATCCTATCTAGCGTATGTTTTAGATGTAAAGTCGGAAAAGAAACAAGTGGAAGATATTAAGGTGGTACGTGAATTCTCGGACGTATTCCCCGATGATCTTCCAGGCCTACCGACTGAACGGCAGGTAGAGTTTCGTATTGATCTTATCCCTGGATCAGCACCGATAGCGCGTGCACCGTATCGCCTAGCGCCGGTCGAAATGAAAGAGATGACGACTCAACTTCAGGAGTTGTTGGATAAGGGTTTTGTTAGACCGAGTTCTTCACCTTGGGGAGCTCCGGTTTTATTTGTTAAGAAGAAGGATGGCACTATGAGGATGTGCATTGATTACCGAGAGCTGAATAAGGCGACAATTAAGAACAAGTATCCGCTTCCCAAAATTGATGACCTGTTTGATCAACTCCAAGGTGCGGGATGTTTTTCCAAGATTGATTTGAGGTCGGGTTACCATCAAGTTCAAGTAAGAGATGAAGATATCCCGAAGACAACGTTCAGAACGAGGTACGGGCATTATGAATTCCTTGTAATGCCATTTGGGTTGACTAATGCTCCCGCCGTGTTCATGGATCTGATGAACAGAGTATGTCGACCATTCTTAGATAAGTCTGTCATTGTATTCATTGATGACATACTTATTTATTCGAAGAATGAAGACGATCATGAACGCCATCTTCGTGAAGTCTTAGAAGTGTTGAGAAAAGAGAAATTATACGCAAAGTTCTCGAAATGTGAATTCTGGTTAAAAGAGGTACAATTTCTAGGTCATGTAATTACCTCGGAGAGAGTCAAAGTAGACCCAGCAAAGGTAGAAGCAATGACGAATTGGGAGACACCAAGAAGTGCGTCTGAAATAAGGAGTTTCTTAGGCCTAGCCGGTTACTACCGAAGGTTTATTAAAGACTTCTCAAAGATTGCTTCTGCTTTGACTTTATTGACTCGAAAGAACGTGAAGTTTGTTTGGACTGAAAAACAAGAATCGGCTTTCAAAACTTTACGTCAAAAGTTATGTGAAGCACCTATTCTTGCCTTACCAGAAGGAACAAAAGATTTGGTTGTATATAGCGACGCGCCAAAGTTGGATCTGGGATGTGTATTGATGCAACGAGGCAAAGTGATTGCTTACGCATCAAGACAACTTAAAGAGCACGAGAAGAATTATCCTACTCATGATTTGGAATTAGCAGCGGTCGTATTTGCATTGAAGCTATGGCGACATTATTTGTATGGAACGAAGTGTACTCTTTATACTGATCATAAGAGCTTGAAGCATGTCTTTGATCAAAAAGAGTTGAACATGAGGCAATGACGCTGGTTAGAGTTACTTAAAGATTATGACTGTGAATTGCATTACCATCCCGGTAAAGCAAATGTCGTAGCTGATGCTTTAAGCAGAAAAGAATACAGTGGGTGTTTGAAAGCGACCAACGCCAGAATTGATGTAACATCAAGTTTAATTGAAAGGATAAAAGAGGCACAAACGGAGGCCTTACTGGAAGAGAATCTGAAAGATGAAGTCATGAGCAAGCAACATCTTCAACTGACTGAAGATAGCCGTGGAATTAAACTATTCCAAGGTCGTGTTTGGGTGCCTAAGGCTGGAGGAAATCGAGAGATAATTCTCGAAGATGCGCATAAATCTAAGTATTCTATACATCCTGGGAGTACTAAGATGTATAGGGATTTGCAATTGCACTACTGGTGGTCGGCTATGAAAGTGGATGTGGCGCGAATAGTAGAAAAGTGTAGAACATGTTCATTAGTAAAAGCGGAACATCAAAAGCCTTACGGAAGTTTCCAATCTTTGGAGATTCCGGAATGGAAGTGGGAGAAGATTATCATGGATTTTGTGACGAAGTTACCAAAGACGCAAAAAGGTAACGACGCTATATGGATAATCGTGGATCGATTGACTAAGAGTGCTCATTTTATGTCTATGAAAGAAGCGTCACCAATAGATAAATTGGCGAAGCTGTATATTGATGAAGTGGTGTCAAGGCATGGTATACCGGTGTCTAGTGTCGGATCGTGATAGTCGGTTTACCTCGAGATTTTGGCAGTCACTACAAGAAGAATTGGGTACGAAAGTTAATTTGAGCAATGCTTATCTTCCACAAACCGATGGGCAAAGCGAAAGAACCATTCAAACTTTAGAAGATATGCTCAGGTCATGTGTTTGGATTTTGGAGGTAACTGGGATGCGCATTTACCTTTAGTGGAATTTGCGTATAACAATAGTTATCATTCCAGTATTGGAAGAGCGCCTTTTGAAACTTTGTATGGCCAGAAATGTAGAACGCCGGTGTGTTGGTTAGAAGCCGGAGAAAAACAGTTTGCTGGTCCGGAATTGGTGCAACAAACAGCTGACAAAAAGTGAAAGAAATTCGAAAGCATATGAAAGCAGCTCAAGATCGACAAAAGAGTTATGCTGATCCGAAAAGAAGACCAAAAGAATTCCAAGTTGGGGAGCGAGTGATGCTTAAAGTATCTCCATGGAAAGGTGTGATAAGGTTTGGTAAACGTGGGAAGTTGAGTCCTCGTTTTCTAGGACCTTTAACCATTACGAAGAGAGTTGGATTGCAAGCATATCAGTTGGATCTTCCACCTGAGTTGGAAGGAATCCATAATACTTTTCATGTTTGCTATCTTCGGAAATGTTTAGCCGAAGAGGATGATCTGATTTCGTTTACTGATGTAAGAGTAGATGAAAAGAGTCGTTGTGTGGAAGAACCGGAGGCAATTTTGGAAAGATCGGTTATGAAGTTACGTAATAATAAGGAAGTAGTTATGTTAAAGGTACAATGGAAGCACCATCGAGGTGCTAATGTGACTTTAGAGTCGGAAGAGGATATGAAAATTAGATATCCTCATTTGTTTACTTAACTTTGATTTCGGGGACGAAATCATTTTCAAGTTGGGGAGTATTGTAACATCTTGATTTTGTATAAAATATTAAGATGGGTTTTATTGATAAATTTATGATTTATTATGTGATAGATTAATTTTAGAGTTTATCCCCGAGTAAGTTACGTTATTGTTTTAAGGAGTTATAAGTTAAGGAGTAAACTTTAAATGTTAATTTATAAGTTGAAAGGTAGTCATGCCAAGTGATAAAAGTCGAGGGATTAAAATTGTATTAGATGGAAGTTTGGGGTGAGTGGTGAAACTTTAAACCCACCCACCGCCTCATGTCTTAAAAATAGGAAAAAGGGAAGATATTTTCCCCTGGTGAATCTTGTGTGTGTGTATCGTTCAAGAGGCAGATAGAAAGAATAGAGAGAAAAGAAAAGAGAAGGAAGAAAAGGAAGAAGTTGTTGAGTCTTCAAATTGGTAAGAATTTACCATAGGTTTCAGACAAAATTGTTATAGAAGTATGGTTGTGAACAAATCTGTTTGTTGAATAGGTTTCCAGAATCATTTTCAGCAGATTGGATCGTTGATTTGTGCAGTAAAGTGGGTTTTTCATTCTTCAAGGTGAGTTCATTCATTTTGCTTAAATCTATGTTTCTTTGTCAAATTAAACATTAAGGCACCTGTACAAAATGCTTTAGGAATGAATGAATGTGTTTAGAATAAGCTGAATGGAACAAACATGAATTTGGATCGAAGTTTAAACTGCAGGTCGAAGTTTTCGGATAAAATGATAGTATTCGGAAACCTCTGTATGAAGGTTTTCGGACAAGGCAAAGTTACCCGATAAGTTGTTATTTTTGTAGTTACCGGATGGTATCCGGATTTAATATGTATCCGGTAAGAATTGTATCCGGAAAGTTTGTATATCCGGAAAGCTTGTGTATCCGGAAAGTTATGTTATCCGGATAGTTAGTGGTGTCCGGAAACTCTTGTTGTCCTGTCACTTTTGAGTACCCGGTAACTTTAGGTTTTCTAACTTCTGGAAGGGTACGATTTAGGAATTGAAATACAATCCTAGTAGCTTGAACATACTTACAGTTGAATGGTAGTGTGTTAGGCTTAAAGATTGTTTTTGTTTGATACTATGCAGATGTGTAGTAAGTGTAATGGATCCATAGGCACTAGTGGTTATGAACACGTGGAATAGGCGTGGATTAAGCGTAATTCCAGCGTGTGTAAGAAAATCGAAGGGATTGGCATGTGTAATTGTAATTTCCGATTTCTAAAGGAAGAGAAGGGATTGGCATGTGTAATTGTAATTTCTACTTCCTTTCCAAGTAATTGGCATGTGTAATTGTGATTTCTTGGATATGAGCATTAATCTAGAATCCGTGGAGATTCGTAGTGTGGGCTCTGGAACATGATACAATGACTGACTTGGTGTCGGTCATATTCATGGAATCGGGTATAACCCCGTCATCGTAAGATGTTGAAACGTACGGTAAGAAAAGGGTAAACCAGGTTTGTTACGCCTTGTTTACAATGATTTTAAAAGTATTATTTTGAAACCGAATGTTCTCACTAGGCGTTAGCCTAATCGTTTCAAATTCTATTTTCTTACCAGGTACTAGCTCGGGAAAGTAAAGGGATGTGGGACGAGCATTTTTGAGATAGCAGAGAAGTCAATTAACGAAAGTAGATTTTGATGGATTGCTTAGATAACTTAGTTAATCTGATTATAGTGACATGATTAGATTAATAGGTTATTTGAAGAATTCAGTATTTGTACATATAACTCCTCCTAGTTAATTCCCTTCTTATATAAAAGTTTGGATGTTATTATATCATAACTTGTTACAAATTGAAGTTCAAATTAGCCCTGATTTTAGGGTGTTACAGCTACCAACCATGCTTTGTAATGACTAACTGTGCCATTACGATGTCGTTTAATCTTAAACACCCACTTGCAACTGACAATATTGGCATTCAATGGTGGAGGAACCAATACTTAAGTATGATTAGTGTGTAGAGTGGAGATTTCAGACTGCATAGCATTACACCATTAAGGCCACTTTTTGGCTTGGGAAACAATGGAGGGTTCTTTATCCGTAACGGAAGATTGGGCATGAAAAAGGACATGGTCAAGAAATTGAGTGAGTTTTCTAGTATTATCCTGCGAGCATGTGGTCATGTGGTGAGTAGTTGGAGGAGGAGATGGGGTATGTGAATGGGATGATGTAGACGATGTGGTGACAAATATGGTAAGAGGAATAGGTGAGGATGAAGTGCTAGTGGAAAGGGTGGGTTGATCAAGATGGATGGAGGGGCGGGAAGAATAACCTGTGAGGAATCATGAAGTGAAAAAGGTAGGGTGGGGGTATTCGTAGAAGGAAAGGTGGTTTTATGGAAATGACATGACGACTAGTATAGAGCTTGGTAGTAAGAGGATCAAAACAGAGATAACCTTTATAGTTTGCGGCATAACCGATAAACAGACAAGGAGAAGATTTAGGTGAAAGCTTGTTCGAGCAAAGATGCCCGTGATAAGGGTAACATAAACACCCAAATGTGCGGAAAAGAGAGTAGTTAGGAGGGATGTGAAAAAGTTTTTAGAATGGGGACCGGCCACCCAAAGACGAACAGGGAAGCCTATTGATGAATAAAGAGGATGATTCTAAACTAGCCTATTCCAACCATTCTCACATACACACACACTAGAATTGACTCCAACTCACAATTAGGAAATGATGACCAAAATCCCTTTTGGAACTTAAATATACACTCTTGGCCCACAACAAAATAACTAAACAACTTAACCCCAAACTATTAGGAGACGACAACAAAACTAGATTTAAGCTATTATTAAAAGTGTTTTCTAGAAACTCTTAATTTAAACTTCTATTCTTATTGTTTACGAAATGGGTATAATAGGAATATTACAAAAATCAAAAGACTTTGTAGGGTTTCCGGGCTAACTTGTGCGCACAGACTCGCAAGGCTCTTTGGAGTGAAGTGAGAATCTCGCTACTGTAGCTTGCGAAAAGTTGAGCATTTCGCCACAGTTGGTTGCGCAATACTCATATGATGCGATTTTCTGATTTATGTAAATCTGATATATGTTATAACTCAATTTTGATATTAAGATATGATCATGATGAACTGAAAGGACTTATTTAAAATATTAATAAATCCGAGCATGTAATTAAGAGTTATACTATGTTGATCCACGTGCTAAATAGCAAAGAGGGGATAGTTGAGAAGTCGCAGTGTCGAGAGAGTAATATTCTTTACAGATGTATATATAGAATATGTTTGAGATAAATATATTATATGTGTAGTTGAGAAGTCGCGGTGTCGAGAGAGTAATATTCTTTATAGATGTATATATAGAATATGTTTTGAGATAAATATATTGTATGTTATGCACATACCATAGTAAGAGTTATAATACCTATGTATTATGTTGTGGTTGCTAAAAATAGGCATCCGGTCATCGGGGGCACCTTAGTACGGTATAATGGGAACCGATTACTAGCCATTGACCAAAGGGATGTAATTTTTAGTGATTGAGTGTACCTTGAATCATCGGGGGTCCCGGTTGTGTATCGCGATATTATAATCCCATCGGGACCATTGATTCTGAGGTGGAGAGGACGTGAAATGTGGAATAGGCAGATTTCGATTTGTAATTCCCATTTCTAATGGAAGATCGGAGATTTCCATTTTATCGGGAAGATCGAAGATTTCCCAACTGTGAAAGGAAGATTAGAGATAGGCATAAAGTAATTTGTAATCTCTACTTCCGGATTAAGGAATAGGCAGGTTTTGACTTGTAATTTCTTGAATAAGAGTATTAGCCTTGAATATGGGATTATTCGTGGTAAACTCTTGGTAGTGATTTTATGGCTAGATGAATAGTCATAGGTTTGGGAGTGGGGTAGATTCCCAGTAGTGAAAGGAGTTGTGGTACGGTAAGATGGGTGGAAACAAGTTTGATTTATTTGTTGATATTTTAATTGTTAAATTTTAATTTGATTTGAATATTCTCACTAGGCGAAAGCCTAATGTTTCAAGTTGAATTCTCTTACCAGGTACAAGCTCCGGGAAGTAAGCGGGAATGTGTGATGAGGACTTTTGGAAAGACTCAAACTTGGAAATGACAGAGGATCTAGTTATTCTTTTGATATTTTGGGACAGATAATTAGATAACCTAGTTAATCTGATTATGATGTATGATTTGATTAATAGGTTATTTGAATTAGATGTTTGTTGTATATAGAAACCTTACTGTTGATCATATTGTTATATAAGTTTGAAGTTAATTGATCATAACTTGTGGAATTTTTAAGGTTTAAATTAGCCCTGTTTTTAGGGTGTTACAATATGGTATCAGAGCATTAGTTTAAGTGAACTAAGTATGCTGAGGAGGTACTTAGACTTAAGCTGAGAAGAATTAAGTTACGATTCGTGAGAATGGGTAGAAGTACTAAGACGGGATAGTCTTAGAGTCAACGGAAATACGTGAAATTAGTACTGTAACAATGGTAATGAGAATTCTCATGTATGATATGTTCAAAATTTCAATTAGCTACTGTTATTATGAATATATTGTTACGTAAGCATACTTATTTCTGAATTGTTACGGTGACTAATGATCGGTAAAGTACGTTTTGTATGTTTTATGTGTATAACCATTTCTTATGATTACCCCCTTAGGTTATAGTAGAATGATGGAGAATACGCCATTAAGGTCCTTCAATTCTTTGAAGGATAGATCAGTAAATGATTGGGAGTTGGAAGGATAGCCTGGAACTGGTGGGACTCATGAAAGTCCGCCAAGGCAACCTTTAATAGGTGGATTGAAATGTGTGGGGATAGAATGTGAAGTGATTGATCAAGATAGGAAATAATATGAAATGGATGAGTAAGTAGGTCGTGGAATGCATGCATAACAAATGTTACAAAGTTGAGAGGGCGATCACTAGTCGAAGGTAGAGTGTCAATGATAAGTTGACTGAGTAAAACGATTGACCTTGTTTGAGTAAGTAGCCTTCATTTGCGAGTAGAGTTTTATGCATGGTGTCCTAGTGTGTGTTACTTGAGTTTTCTTGATTTCAAAACAATTACATAAACAACAGTTTTAGTCGAGGCTGTGTCAGTATGTGCAAGTGTGTATTTAAAGAAAAAGGCAATTTCATTTACGTTGCACAACGAAATTTTGGAGCTTAGCAATTTGCAGAATATTTCATACTTTACATGAAAAGGTTAAATTGTAGCAGAAGGTCAAGAAAGTATTGGTCAGCAACACTTTTATAACCAACAAGAGTATTGACTTGATGATATCGTATAAATAAGTATTAGAACCGACTAGTTTATTGGTGTCGGTAAATTTTTGAATTTTGTCGTGGGAAAAGATTTTCATTTAAGATATTACCGTCGTAACAACATCATTTTGGTTAAGAAAGATTAAGTTTTACGAAAATTATTATGCAAACGATTTTAAGATCGTTGTACAGTTTATTGAAGTTATGAAAATGTTGGGGCCATGTGTGCCCAAGTTGTTCAAGTGTTGTTTTTCTAAATGAGAAAAGTGTGAAATGATGTATTTATCAAGTTGTCATGCATGAAGGCTATGAACTCACTAGGTCGTAGAGTATTATTCTATAAGTTAAGAAAGAACTCCAAGAGTGGAGAGGTGTTGGATAAATCATGGGAGAATGTTTGTAGTATTGGTATTTGTGTTCAAAAGGAAAGGTGAACAATGGGAAAGTCAAAAGTGGACTTTAGTGTCGGTTGTAAGAAGGTCTGTACCCTTGTTTGGTACTTAGAAATACAGTTGTCAAGGGGACGATTGTGTCCGGAGGAAGGATTAGTAGTTATCAAAGCGATAGAAATTAGCAATTCGTTATGAGTAATCTTTTGATATTAACGTTGTACGAGTAAATTGAAAGGAAGACGTTGGGATGTGAAATGGATTAGGATGTGTTGTAAGGATTAGGTTCAATTAAGAACCCTTGTTAAAGACTAAGTTAAGAAAGTATCGACAGACGGCTATTGACGTTGAAGTCGACAGTTGTTTTATGCGTGAGGCCCTTTTGCTTGGCATTGGGTGCAGTTTGGGTGCGTCCCGCGTATGCCTATGCGGGCAGGAATAAAACCGTGAGCGGTACCGGTATGTTGTTATGCAGAGGGTATGCGCAAGGCGGATATTATTGTGTACGGTGTACGGCACATTTGAGGACTTTGAGTGATTGACGAATAAATCACTAATGAAAGAAGTTTTGATTTATTGTTGCATAAGTGAAAGCTATGTGGTCAAAGCATGCTTTTAGTGTTTATTATGGTTGTGTAACAATTATAAGGTATTGTGTGCTTAATTGCATTTTATTTAAATAAAGTGCCGGTTTAAGTATAGGTCTTATGTATGAGGACCGTTTGATAACCTTGTATTCTTAGTACTGTTGGAACTAATGAGTCTTGGTGAAGTATATACTTTGTTGAGTATAGAAGAGTTGTATATATATATATGTACATCTATATATATATATAAATATATATAAATTGACTTCATCTAGAAAGTGGCAATGAAAGGGTAGTGAGATTATCACGCATTTGAGCGTGTGTTGCATGATGTGGGATAGATGATTTTTTTTTAAATTACATGAGTTGTTGTTGATAATTGATTATTAGATCCTTTGAGCAGATGGCTCGGTTTTGGACTCGGTTGAGTCTTAAGGGCATTTGCTCGGTTTAATAAGCTCGACGTAGATTTGGGGTTGGAATTTTAGAAATGATATTATAATTGAAGTTTACATGATGTGAATGCTTTGGTTATTCTTTTGAGGTCATGTATGAATGCTAAGTCCTGAATTAGAAGATTTAAAATTTGAAGGAATACCTTGTAGGGGTGTTAGAATGGAGAAAAACTGTTGTATTAGACAAGAACGAAGTAAGTATATAGACTGTGTCGATCTGCGAGGGATTGTACTTTGTCTATGTATTGGCTTGGAATCACAAAGAGCTAGCAAGAAACGAGTAAGTTTAAATTAATCTGAAGACCGTGAGTGGTGAATCAAAAAAAATAAAATGGAAATGAGTTTAATAGTAAAATAGACTCAGTAATCGTGCGAGAGAGCATGAAAGTACGTTTGAATAGTGTACGAATTGCTATTAGAGACTTGGTCTGCTATGAGATGTTATGGGTGAAGAATGTACGAACGAGTAGTGGCATCAATTGCCAAGATAAATGTGTTAACCAATATGTATGTGAAGATTAAAAAGAGGAAACTTCAGATGGAGGTCTTTTCGGGGATTTCGGATGAAGTGTTTCATTTGTCATTAAAATTGTTGGAATATGTGGATGGTAAGATGGCGTGGTGATATGGCTAGTAAAGGAATAGAATGTCGGAATGGTAGTGGGTGTTGATCTAAGGTAATTTTGGTTGTGTGAATCACTAAATAAGTTTATGATTTTGAATCATAACAAGAAGTTTAATAAAGATGAGGAGTGTGTTGGTCAAATTGTGGTGTAATAAATGCAAAATCCGTAAGGAATGAGAGTTGCTTCTTATGTGTGAAAGAATTGCCGAGAAAGTATTAGTTGCAGATTAAAGAATGGGTAGTAACTTTGGACGGTATGTCGTTTCAAGATAACTTAGTTGAATGCCTTAAGTTAGAATTTTAGTATAACTGCTCGGTTATGTATAGTGATGAGAAAATGTTATCAGTATGCGTAAAAGCTGGGAGAAAGAGACAAGTAATGATTGGAGGGTAGTACTCCATGCTAACGTGGAAAGTAATGATAGAAAGGTCGGACCTAAGAATGTAGTTATACTACAGGTTCAATGGAAGTATCACCTTTGTTATACGATATTTTAGTGCTTGGTTGCATTGTGGTCGCGTAGTGCGATAGTGATGTGAGGAAGTGGTAGCACTTTATACTGAAGAAACGTGTGAGTCATGGATGTAATGATGGTTTGCCGTAATTATTGAAGTATTCAAAAGTGGAGAGTATGCTCAATTTAAAGTGAGTATGGATTTTCAAGTAATATACGTTAATATTATTTTAAGATCTGGAGATTTAGGTACGGTTAATGACGATAAGGTAGATCAAGCAATAGTCGGATACAGATTTAAGGATAAACATTTACTCCAAGGAGGCTTGCAAATTCAAGTTGGGGAGCGAGTAATGATGAATCCTTGTTCTTTCTGGAATTTTATTTGTAATTAAGTATGTAAGACTTAAAGTGAAGAGTCGTACAAAATATTTCATGTTGGTATAATGTGATTTCTTTTATTAAAGTAAGAATGGATGAAAAGAGTTGTTGTGTGGAGAAACCAGAAGAATTTTTTGATAAGCCAATTAAAAGGTTATGTAATGGTAAGAAGTAGCTATGTTAAAAATACAATGGAAACACCATCGAGATGCTAACGTGACGTTAGAATCGGAGGAAGATATGAGGAATAAATGTCCCCATTTGTTTGCTTAGTTTTGATTTCGGGGACGAAATCATTCTCAAGTTGGGGAGTATTGTAACACCCCGAATTTTCCATTGTAATATGTTAATGAGAATAGGGATTTATTTATAATTTAGTCGGATTATGGACTATTTTATTAACGGTTAAGTCCGGGGTTAAGTTTGTATTTTTGTTTGAAAGATAAAGTTAATGTGAAAAGAAATTAACTTGAGGGGTCAAATTTACCAAGTAATATTAGTTTGGGGTTGATTGGTTGTTTGGTAAAAGTATGTGAGAGGTGTCATCACTTCAGTACTTGTGGGAAAATAAAATACTCAAAGTGAAGACACATATTCACTTTTTATTTTGTGTCCAAAAGTTGTGTGTGTACGGTGGAGAGAAAGATAGAACGAGACTGAGAGAACGAAGAAGAAGAAGCAGAAAGAAGAAATTGGATTTTTGGGAGAAATTGTGATTGATTGGAGAAAGCTGATTTGGGTTTTTATTGAAGAAATCGTACAGCACCAAGATTGATCAGGTGAGTTATTCAACTCTCTTTAAAATTAAGCCATTAAAGTTGAAATAGATGGTTAAATATGTGTCTGAATGCTTTAGTATGACTTAATTGATAAATAGTAGGCTTATTTAGAAGTATTTGTGAACTGGATAAATGAAGAAGACGATGAACAGTGTCTGCGAAAAGTACACTTTGCGCAAGCCTTGGCTGCGCAAAGTGAGAAACTCGCAACCGTAGGTTGCGCATTTTGAGAAACTCGCAACCGTGGGTTACGCATTTTGAGAAACTCGCAAGGCTCTTTGGAGTGAAGTGAGAATCTCGCTACTGTAGCTTGTGAAAAGTTGAGCATTTCGCCACAGTTGGTTGCGCAATACTCATATGATGCGATTTTCTGATTTATGTAAATCTGATATATGTTATAACTCAATTTTGATATTAAGATATGATCATGATGAACTGAAAGGACTTATTTAAAATATTAATAAATCCGAGCATGTAATTAAGAGTTATACTATGTTGATCCACGTGCTAAATAGCAAAGAGGGGATAGTTGAGAAGTCGCAGTGTCGAGAGCGTAATATTCTTTATAGATGTATATATAGAATATGTTTGAGATAAATATATTATATGTGTAGTTGAGAAGTCGCGGTGTCGAGAGAGTAATATTCTTTATAGATGTATATATAGAATATGTTTTGAGATAAATATATTGTATGTTATGCACATACCATAGTAAGAGTTATAATACCTATGTATTATGTTGTGGTTGCTAAAAATAGGCATCCGGTCATCGGGGGCACCTTAGTACGGTATAATGGGAACCGATTACTAGCCATTGACCAAAGGGATGTAATTTTTAGTGATTGAGTGTACCTTGAATCATCGGGGGTCCCGGTTGTGTATCGCGATATTATAATCCCATCGGGACCATTGATTCTGAGGTGGAGAGGACGTGAAATGTGGAATAGGAAGATTTCGATTTGTAATTCCCATTTCTAATGGAAGATCGGAGATTTCCATTTTATCGGGAAGATCGGAGATTTCCCAACTGTGAAAGGAAGATTAGAGATAGGCATAAAGTAATTTGTAATCTCTACTTCCGGATTAAGGAATAGGCAGGTTTTGACTTGTAATTTCTTGAATAAGAGTATTAGCCTTGAATATGGGATTATTCGTGGTAAACTCTTGGTAGTGATTTTATGGCTAGATGAATAGTCATAGGTTTGGGAGTGGGGTAGATTCCCAGTAGTGAAAGGAGTTGTGGTACGGTAAGATGGGTGGAAACAGGTTTGATTTATCTGTTGATATTTTAATTGTTAAATTTTAATTTGATTTGAATATTCTCACTAGGCGAAAGCCTAATGTTTCAAGTTGAATTATCTTACCAGGTACAAGCTCCGGGAAGTAAGCGGGAATGTGTGATGAGGACTTTTGGAAAGACTCAAACTTGGAAATGACAGAAGATCTAGTTATTCTTTTGATATTTTGGGACAGATAATTAGATAACCTAGTTAATCTGATTATGATGTATGATTTGATTAATAGGTTATTTGAATTAGATGTTTGTTGTATATAGAAACCTTACTGTTGATCCTCTTGTTATATAAGTTTGAAGTTAATTGATCATAACTTGTGGAATTTTTAAGGTTTAAATTAGCCCTGTTTTTAGGGTGTTACACATTTCAAGTAAAAGAAACCCAAAAATTAGTCAATAAATTATTGAGAAAAGTTCAGAAAAACCCAATGGACTTTAATGGGAGTGATTAAGTCCTTGAACAATTTTTTATAACAAATAAGTCATTGGGCATTTCAAAACTTATTAAATAAATCATTGGACTTTTGGAAACATGTTAAATACATCCTTGTTACATCTTAAGGATGTATTTAACAAGTTTCCAAAAGTCCAATGATTTTAACAACTTTTGAAATGTCTAAGAACTTATTTGTTCCAAAAAATTGTGAAATGACTTAATCACTACAATAAAAAGAAATGAATTGGAAAACATTTTTTAGAAAAAAATTACACTTTGTATCCTTATACATCAAAAAATACATTTTTTTTACAAATTACACCATTATAATTCTCTCGTCAATACGTTCAAAGTAAGCTCAATATTGAATATTTTTTAATTTAATCCTATATTATTAAATATCAAAAATAGGTATGAACTATTTGTAATGCTTACACTTTCTATCATTTAAGGTAAATTATTTAATAATATAAGATAAATCTGTAATTATAAGGGTATAAAGTGAAGTATTAAAAATAATTCGTACGTATTTATTTTAATTAATAATTTAAGATTAAATACAAAAATATTCAATATTGAGTTCATTTTCAATGTTACGAGACGGTTATAATAGTTTAATTTGTATAAAAAACGTATTTTTTTATATATTTTAGTTAATATACGATTATGCACGTTAATATAATAAAGATTAAAATAAAAAATAAAAAAGTAATGGATATAAAATAAATTAAATAACTATTTTTAAGTAATAAGAGTGTATTTAACAGGTTTCAAAAAGTCCAATGATTTATTTAACAAATTTTAAAATGTTCAAGGACTTATTTGTTCCAAAAAATTGTTTAAAACTTAATCACCCCAAACACTAATGTCTGTTGAATTTTATTAGACTTTTCCCTAAATTATTATGGTCAAGTTTCGTATTAATACATTAGTTTTTTTTTTCTTAATTTATCGAAACTCGAAAGAAATTCATTTGTAAAAACATTTGAAAATCACTCTAAATGACTTTTCAGTAAATTTTAGGTTCCTTTTTCATGTTTTTCATCATTAATTTTTTATTCATGTCCCTTATATATTAAAATTAAGTAATTTTTCAACATGCTTTTTAAAATTATTTTACATTGTTATTTATTTTATCAATAGCCTATATATACATTTTTAATTAATTGAAATGACATTAATTATGAAGTTTATACTTTCAACTACAAATCAGTATATTTGATGATCTATTTCTTGTCAATGGATTTGAAGCATAAAAGAAATTATATTTCTAATCTGATTTCGTTAAAAAAATAGACATAAATAAAAAAAAAGTTTGGTATAGATTAAATTTTTCAAAAACATTATAGTACTAGTTATGTTTACCTTCTTATTTATAGATTACTCGTCAGGTTTCATTCATTTGGATATTCGAAAGAGACTTATAGAGAGTTTGTTAAACCGATAGATATGACAACTCCATGCATGAATGTCCTATGATACGCTTGACAACTCCCATCTATAAACAGTGCCAACTAAGTTAAAAACCGGTTTAACAGGTAAAATATGTATAAAAATAAAATTATAAAGTTCGTTATATCAATTGAGAAAAGAATGTGACACTAAATAAGGTTTGTTGCATTATGATGCATTTTCTCCTCCCACAAAATGCTTTTGGTACTATACTTCATATAATATATATTAATATAGAGGAAGGTTCAAAAAATAGAGTATCTATATATAATTCGGAGTTTAAGACATATAATATTTATGTAAAACAATGTAGCAAATTATATCTTAAGTATTTAATCTTCAATAAAATATACATAATAAACTATGAGATAAATAAATGGCGTGTTTGTTTATAATCAAAGAGTCTCTAAATCTTGTGGGGTTAGTTTAACCGTAAATAAAACTTAAGCAATTAAGGATTTCTTTTAAAGATTACCAATTTAAGTCTTACAAATTAAGCCATTGAAGATTTCTTGATTAATTTCAAGACCCTTAAAATTAATCGAGGTATGCACAAGACATCCACGGTTAAAAAATATTTGCCGACAAGGTTTTTCTATTTGAATTTATATAACACCTATATGAGTTCTAAATTACCCCTCATTTTCAGAAAAAGACACCCCATGTTTTTGTACTTTTGTGTTTACCCCTTTATTATATTTACCACTATTCATTTCAATTTACTCAACCAAGTGTTTACTACAATTATATTTTAATTTCTCTATTTTATGTGGGGGTGAATTTTCAAAAACCCATCATCATTGAAGTATACATAATCTACAAAAAGACATTTGATTTAATATAATTACATGTTACATTTAAGAGCATCCACAATCATGAACCTCTTAATAAATTTATGAACTTGCAATATCAGCTTTCTTTATCTGTCACGTCAGTTTTCTCTTTCCTACACACTTCATAAACCTTTTACTCTCAATCATGGACCAGTTCATAGTTTATAAATTAAAAAAATACAACAATAAAAATTATAATATTTAAAACGTACTTATTAATAAATATCACCCTTATTTAAAGTATTTAACAGAAAAAATTATAATACTATAATAATGTATTATTAATAAAAAATCATCCTTATTTAAAGTATTATAAAATAAAATTATAATATTGCAATAATGTATTGTTAATATAAAAATATTCTTATTCAATTAATAAAAAAGAATATCAAATAAAATAAAATTATCAATGTTGTTATCATACATTATTACAAATATACATTATTAAAAATTAATCAAATTTAAAAAAAAAAGGAAAAAAGAAAAGAAATGGAAAGTAGGGGTGCTCAAAAACCCGATCAACCCAACCCAACCCGACATGAAATAACCCAACCCGAAGCAAACCCGATGTCCAATCGAATTGTAAAATCCTCAAACCGTATGTATTGGGTTGATATCGGTTTAGGAGAATTTGAACCCAACCCAACCCAATGAACCCGATATATATATATATATATATATATATAGTAAATGCTAACATATATATGCAAATTGAGAAAAACAGTTGATGGTGATATATTTAATATTTAAGAAATATGCAAATTGGAGACGTCAAGTTATTTGATTATATTTGGTTTAGACATTTTTATATGTAATATCTATATATTGTGTGAATTATCGGTTTTATTTTAAAGACATGTTTCCTTTATTTTTATGTTTCTAATTTTGATTTTACCTTGTTTAAACACAACCGACCAACCCGATCAACCCGAACGGGTTGGGTTGGGTTGTACCTTTGTTTGGGTTGGGTTGGGTTGAATTTTTTTTAAACCGCCAACATTGGATTGATGTGTCGAAATGCCTTCAACCCTATCAACCCAACCCATAAGCACCCCTAATGGAAAGTAGAGTAATGGAGAGAGAGAGAGAGAGAGAGAGAGAGAGATACATGAATGGGGTCCACAAATTTCCAGCATGAACCGGTTCACGTGCATAAACCTTTTCTTTCCATGTGGCATAAACCTCTTCTCTCTCAATGGTTTTAAAACCAGTAGACCGGTACATCAAGTGATGATGTGGCTAAAAATCTCACCGTTGCAAATGCTCTAACATTGTTATCTATACTATATTATTAAAATTCTAAAATGATTGTTTTAAAAGTTTAAAATAGTAGGATGAGGTACAACTCTAAAACATACCAACTATCACTCTACACATATTCCCCCTTATATCTCTCTCCAACAAAATACTTTCTAAATATATAACTTACCTTATAATTAGTAAATCAGTTTAATTTTCATTCTTTACTTTTTCATTTTTTGTTTTAGACCCTTATCATTTTAACATAAATAATCGTATATGAATTAAAATGCATTAAAATTATATTTTCTTTTTTTACAAATTATACTATTGTAATCGTCTTGTCAATATGTTCGAAATGAGTCCAATATTGAATAAGTTTGGATTTAATCATATTATTAAATATCAAGAATATATATACAAATTAATTTGTTTCATATTTCTTATATTTTTATTTTTCTGTTTGCACTATTATCATATTAAAAATACACATTCATGATTATTTAAACTAAAATGTCATAAATACGTATCGAGATTTTTCAACAATTATGTACCGAGATTTTTTAAACTTGTACATTTTACACTCTTATCTATGTTTATCTATCTATACTCCTTTTAAAAAACAAATATTATGGTTATTCTTGGCATTGTTGATGAATAATAAAACCAAACATGGAACAAAATTACTCTTTCGAGTTTCCAGTTTTAGATTCAGAATGTTTTGCGCCGCATCGTGCACGGGCACGTATCTAGTTATTAATTAAATGTGTTTGTAAGCGTATAGGTTTCATTACATTTTGAATGCCTTAATTTTTTGTGAATCACATGTTTATATATCTGTAAAGGGCATAGAAGAATTGACAAAACGAAGAAAGAGAAAACGTAAAGTGTAAATGTATAGAATAATTAGTTCTTAATAATGGGTCCAACTCACCGCTTATCATTCTGTTGATATTAACCAGTTACGATTTTTGAAAGCAAGATTGATATGATATGTCGATTATCACTAGGGGTTTGGTTTTTTCTCTTATTTAATTTAATGTAAATTTTATAAATAAATGATGACCATTCATAATTGTGACTGCTCTCAAGCTTTAATTGTAACATTTTTTTAATTGGCTTTAACAACAATCTCAGTCATCACAATTCTGCAAATGAGTATTGGTCCATGACTCCTAAGGGATATTCAAAATCCCGAGATACACTAATGTCACTGTGCAACCCGATACCAAAACAATAGACCAATTCGTGCAAACCACACAAGTAATATATGTCCATTAGTAAACGAGGTGAATGCTAAACATGCCATCATATTCAAAACCAAGTTCACGGTTATAAACATTTGCAGATCATTTCATATGCACAAATTAATAGTGTTAAGGGAACTCACATGAACTTCGATGAATCGATACACGTCCTACACTCACTTTTGACCAAAACGAACACTTGAATTAGACGACATAAGACTGGCGTTAAACCATCTAATTCATCCTAAAACCATCCCTATTAATCCCTAAAAATAATCCCCCCAATCGATGCCTCAATCCTAGATCCAAACAAGAAACGAAGCAGAACTGAAGGAGTGGCCCAAACAACAACTTGGGCTGCTTGGCTAGCAGTCTAGCCAAAGTCGCTAGAAACAGCCCCAGGTCTGCACGACTTTGCAGCCAAAAATCCTCACACTCTCTCAATCCCAAATCCTCCCAAACCAAATCCATATCTTGATTCATGATTTTAACCCAAAAACTCAAGCCTTGATTTCCAAGAAGCTACCCAAGAAATAAGATGATGAGACTCAATGTCCCCTACGGAAATCATCAAAACTCAATTAAACAACGTTTTCCTAAACATTTTGCGTCAAATAAAAAAAATGCCACAAGAGTTTTGTAACACCCGTAATTTAGACAAACCTTTATCTCGCACCTTCCCTATTAACCTACGTTTGTAAACCTAAACTGGAGACTTTTAGCATAGACTCAGAATTTGGCATCGTGTGCGCCTCAGTTCGAAAAAAGAAGCCAAAAATCATGTTCGGTACGACCTGTGCGAGAATACCAGCGATTGTGACGGGGTGTCACTCTCGTCAGACACTCTCGCGGGTTTGGTACCGTGAGCAGAGAGGAAACAGGAGACTATGCTCGCGCTTGTGACAAAGTATCACTCTCGTGGGACAAGGTCGCCGACGGGGGCTGATGGTTTAAAAGGCTGATTTTCCCCTCCTTTCTCATTCACTCCCTTACCCACTTCGTTTTTCTCTCCCAAGAACCGAAACCCTTTACCTCCTTAGCCGATTTTGAGCTTTTGAGACCCCATGACTCGAGATTTCAAGTGGTTCTTCTCCCTCTAGCAAGGTTTTTGAAGTTAAAGCTAGAATCTCCTCACTTCATCTTCTTCATCAAGTTTTCTAGGGTTTCATCCAACCTTTTTCTCCATTTTGAAGATTTGGAGTTTTAGGTTCATTTGGTAATCCTAGAGGTATTTTGGTTGGTGGATTCAAGTTGTGGTTAAGGTAATCCTCTCTTTTCTCCACCTAAGAAATTAGGGTTTTGGTATACTTTGAGTTGTTTAGGGAAAGATTCTAAGCAATTGGATTTGTTGGTTTTGTGTTGGGAGTTTGTGGATCTAGGTTTCTTTGGAAGGGTGCTCATGGATTCAAGTTCTTCAAGGAAGTAAAATGTGGTAAATCTAGATTTAGCCTAAATATAGCAAGGTGAGTTCAGTTTGATTAGTGAAAACGTTGTACATGCCAAAATGACCATTTTAAAGTGTTTATGTGTTTAACATGAAATTATCAGTTATTGAGTTATTTGGTGAGTTTTGATTATTTAAAGTGTTCAACTTTATAAACCTTGTAAAACACCATATTTGGGATTTTAGGGGAATTTGATAAATAAATCATAAAGGAAAGTGTTTCAATGAATTGTTGCATAAATGGAGGTATTTGGTAAAAATGCATTTTTGGTGTTTGTTGGAAATATGCATAGTTATCGTTATGGATCATTTTGGAAATATAAGGGTATGCGTTATTTGGAAAATGATTTGACTGAATTAATGACGAGATTTTGGATTAATCATATCATTGAGGTATGTGTTTGCATATATGTCAATTAAATGCATTTTATTGTATTAATGACCTTTATTGATTGGTCAATTGAATTGTTGAGTCTTTGGCTCGTATTTGACTTAAGTGAGTCTTGAGGATTTGGTCCAATATAAATTACTCTATATTGAGTTTTGAGATTATATGCATTTGAGTCATATTTATTTATTAATTACATGTGTTGAAGATGTTGGACATTCTTTTGGGAGTCATGTAATTGTTAGACTATGATGCATTGGATCCATACACATATGAGTCGGTCTTGTTTATAAGGTCGAATGGGTATTGCGGGGTTGGACTTCGATACTCATATTTTATGACCTTAAACTTTCCAAGTGGTCACTAGGAGGGCTGAGTCTGGAAGTGCTACCTTGGAGGTGAGTAGTAGGACCTTCGCCGCTGAGGTTATGCCTTGGAGGTAGTCTTGTAGTGTGTCGATCCTTGTGGTGGAAGTCCTGGTATGGACACTAAGGTTGACTGTCTCTTTGAGGTGAAACTTGTTGAGGAATCGTAGGAACACTTGGACGTATAGTCGTGAAGTGTTATACGATTAACATTGTACGTGTGGCATACTTATCCACTCTCAATGGATACGGTCTCCCCTGTGGTTGTCAAATATTACTTTAGAATATTTTAATATTCATGCTTTATTACCGTTTGAGCCTTGTGCGAGTAATTGCAAGTGTTGACTTAAATATTGGAACTCCTCCACATATATTAAGGTTTGTTTGAATGATTATTCACATGCTTTGGCATTTGGACTTTATTTCTATTTATGCTTTGCGTGAGTTGAGTTTGGTTCCATGTTTTCGAGATGTTCCGTATTTAAACGTTTTGTCACGAGAAATGGGATTCTTAGAGAAGACATTACTATTTATTCTAAATATTTTGCTTAATGGCAAATGTGTTTCAAACTCATATCCTTTCAGGTTAAAATGTATATTTATATATATTGGTAAAAACTCTTAAACTCATGCCGACAAATAATGTGTTTCAAAGTCATATCCTTTCTGGTTAAAATGTATATTTATATATATTGATGAAAACTCTTGAACTCACTAGGCGTTAACCTAACCTTTTTATTTGTCGGCATGTGCAACAAGTCCCGATTGGGGTATGGTTCTAGCGACACCGAGAAGAGTGGAGTGCTAGTTAGAGGCACGAAGAGGATGTAACCTTTGAGTGATGTAATATTGGAAATTTTAAATTAGTTGCTCTATCCAAATTTGAGGGGTGTTTTTAAAGTTTAAAATCCCCAAATGGTTTTAATCCAAGAAGACACTTCAAGGATTGAAACCACAAATCCTCAAATACAAAACCTGCCAAAACCTAAAGGAGACAGAGGATGAAGTTGCTTACCTTGGAGAAGATGAAGTTTAATCCCTGAAAGCTACCTCTTGCACCAAGTTCCCAATGACGAAAACCAGGTTTCTCTCTAGTCTTTCTTAGCCTCCATAATACGTATCAACACAAAACACAAGGGTTTAGAGGGGTTTTGTAACATCCCAAAAACATAACATGCATTCGTCTAGAAAAATAAGCATTCACATTACATAAATATCTTGTCTTTACATCAGCAAAAGAGTGATCTAAGTAAAATTGACAGCGGAAGACTCTACGTCCACAGCCGAGATTCTATCTATAGTCATCATTCAAATCTTGGAGTCGCTAAGAGCTCCACACGTGTCTTGTCTCCACCTAGTTCTTACTTGAAGAACCCATAGTACGCTTACCTGAAAATGGTTTAGTTTTGAAAAGCGAGGGTTAGACCAAAAGGTCTAGTGAATTCCCTCCGAAAACAACATGTACACAGTATAAAATCGTTTGTAAGAATATCATCGTAAACCTTAACATAACAGCAGGCATGGTACTACACTGTATATAGGATCACATAAACATTCCACGATCGGGGCCCAATGGCTACCCTCTCGCCCTCAACCGGAGCCTACGCAAACTCCCCTTCCCGGAGCTTACACAGACCCCCCTTTCTACTCGAAATAGGAGGAAACAGATTCCAACCTACCAGTCTGTCATAAACATCTAAGGGATCATCAGACCCCGAGGATCTATCTCTGATCCTACAGTGTTGACCGACTCCACATAGCACGTCATTCATTTCATAAAACTTGCACCTTTAAAACCTTAGTAAGTCGTCATTCTCAGTTCATCAAGTACAATACATTTTCTCAAGTAAAATAGGTATTTCACAGAAAACATGCGTAACGATTATAAACATTTCATGCTCGTAAATGAAACCATAATCAGTCAAAATCATGTAACACTTTAAGTCGTAAAAGGTTTAGGGAACTCACCTTGCTTGACGTACAACACTCTTCTTAAATACGTCCAAGCTAACCCAAACGGACACCTAAGGCAATAGATTCACATCAGATAAACATTTCACCCTTCTGTCCGGAGAACTCAATCCGGACACAGCTATTGTCCGAATACATCTACTGTCCGAATACACCTTTCCGGATACAGCTATTGTCCGGATACATCTATTGTCCGGATACACCTTTCCGGATACAGCTATTTTCCGGACGTAACAACTTTCCGGACACTAAACCTATCCGGAGACCTCAGTCACCCGGATACTCATAAACACCCGGACATCCTCATGGGGTACTCACCCGGACACTTGCAAACACGTCCGGACACCACTGAACATCAGTGTCCGGACACTACGGCTGTTCGAACTCAAACTTCTTAAAAGTGCTCACTAACCCGATTTTAGCCATTAGTTTAATCAGATAACCTCAAGGGTTCATCCACCAACCCCAAACACCCAATTAATCCAACTTTAATCCCTTAAAATCGATTCATTAAGACAAAACCCATAAAACTCATTTTCAAGGAAATATGGTGAAAACTCAAGTAATCATCAACATCAACCTTAAGAATTCATAACAAAGAGAAGGAGAAACACTACCCAAATCAGAAGAATGAATTAGAATGCATTACCTTGCAGATTCTAGCTTGACTCCTCTTTTCCCTTGATTTCTCCTCAAACTCTTCTTTCTCTCTTTCCTTCTTCCTTAGCCGCCAACACCAAGACCAACAAAATACTGATTTGTGATATTGAGGGATGCCCTAGGGATTTGTGCCCTACACTTCTTTCACCAATTGACACTTAAGCCCCTCAAGAATACTTTCTTTTTATTTCACTTTGACCACCAAACTCTAAAATCCACAAGAATTTAGGTTGTTACAACACTCCCTCCTTAAAAGAATTTCGTCCCCGGAATTCCTCATTGGAACAGATGCGGGTATCTAGCTTTCATCTATGACTCCAACTCCCAGGTCGCCTCCGGGCCCTTGTGGTGCCGCCATTGTACCTTAACTAGCTTAGTCTTCTTGCTCCGCGACTTCCTTACCTTAACATCCGTGATTGCTTCAGGTTCCTCTACAAAGTTCAATTTCCCGTCCACTTTAATGTCATTCAACGGCACAGCTTTAGTCGTGTCGGCTAGACATTTCCTTAGATTAGACACATGAAACGCATTATGAATACTGCTCAAGTCTTCCGGTAGGTCCAACCTATACGCCACTTCTCCGATTCGTTCAGTAATCTCAAACGGTCCGATGTAACGTGGGCTTAACTTCCCACGTTTTCCAAATCGTACCACTCCCTTCCAAGGAGACACCTTTAGCAGAACATGATCTCCGACTTGGAATTCAATGTCTTTCCGCCTCTTATCCGCATAGCTTTTCTGCCGGCCGCGGGCGACCTTCAGTCTTTCACGCACTTGGACTATCTTGTCCGAAGTCAGTTGTACAATTTCTGGCCCCGCTAACTGTCTCTCTCCGACTTCGTTCCAACACAACGGTGTCCGACACTTTCTACCGTAAAGTGCCTCAAACGGCGCTGCCTTGATACTCGAGTGATAGCTATTATTATAAGCAAACTCGATCAGCGGTAAGTGCTTTTCCCATGAGCCTTGGAAATCCAAAGCACACGCTCTTAACATGTCTTCTAACGTCTGGATCGTTCGCTCACTCTGACCGTAGGTCTGAGGATGATAAGCGGTACTCATCTTGATCTGCGAACCCATTTCTCTTTGGAAGCTCTTCCAAAACGTAGAGGTAAATCTGCTATCGCGGTCTGATACAATTGACGAGGGTACCCCATGGCGGGTTACGATCTCATCGATGTACAACCTTGCTAACTGCTCCAATGAGTAAGACTCTCGTATAGGTAGGAAGTGCGCCGACTTCGTGAGTCGATCCACGACCACCCAAATGGCGTCATAACCCTTTGGAGTTCTGGGCAAATGGGTCACGAAGTCCATCGTGATCTGGTCCCACTTCCACATCGGTATCTTTAATGACTGAAGCTTCCCGTACGGTCTTTGATGTTCGATCTTTACACGCGAACACGTCATACAAGTCTCTACAAAGTGAGCCACGTCTTTCTTCAATCCGGGCCACCAGTAGTCTCGTCGTAGGTCTCCGTACATCTTGTTAGTTCCGGGGTGGATCGTGTACTTCAATTTGTGAGCTTTTTCGAGAATCAGCTTTCGGAGCTCTCCGAGTTTCGGAACCCAGATTCTCCCATTCAGACATTTCACCCCTCGACTATCTTCCACTAACATGGACGCTTGCCCTACCATTCTCTCCTTCTTAAGATTTTCAGTTTCGAGCGCTTCAACCTGACATTTCTTTATTTCAGCTAATAGATTGAATATGACCTCGGCCCTCATGGCCACAATCCTGGGGGTTTCACTTCGTTCCTTATGGCTCAAAGCGTCCGCCACCACGTTTGCCTTCCCCGGATGGTATTCGATCTTACAGTCGTAGTCGGTCAACAATTCAATCCATCTCCTTTGGCGCATATTCAACTCTTTTTGATCAAAGAGATGACATAAACTCTTGTGGTCCGTGAAGATCTGGCACTTCGTCCCATACAGGTAATGTCACCAAATTTTCAGGGCAAAAACCACTGCCACCAATTCTGAATCATGCGTAGGATAACGAGCCTCGTGGTCCTTTAACTGCCGCGAGGCATAAGCGATCACCTTACCTCGTTGCATGAGTACACAACCCAAACCAAGCTTCGAGGCATCGCTGAAAACTACAAAATCGTCCGAACCATCTGGTAGTGACAACACCGGAGCGCTGCTCAACATATCCTTAAGCCTTTGAAATGCTTCCTCTTGCTTCTCCGACCACACGAACTTGGCATTCTTCTTCGTTAAAGAGGTCAGTGGCGTGGCAATACGCGAAAAGTCTTTGATGAACTTCCGGTAGTACCCCGCCAGCCTGAGGAAACTTTGAACTTCTGACGGATTCTTAGGTTGCTCCCAGTCTCGGATAGCTTCAATCTTAGCCGGGTCAACCATGATCCCCTTCTCAGACACCACGTGCCTGAGGAACTGCACTTCCCTCAGCCAAAACTCGCACTTGGAAAACTTCGCATACAACTTCTCTTGCTTCAATAGCTCGAGAATTGTACGAAGGTGGCTTTCGTGCTCCCCATCCGATCTTGAAAATATCAGGATGTCATCTATGAACACTATCACGAACTGATCCAAATAAGGTTGGCATACCCTATTCATTAAGTCCATTAATGCTGCCGGGGCGTTGGTTAGCCCGAACGGCATCACCAGGAATTCGTAGTGTCCATACCTGGTCCGAAATGCAGTCTTCGGCACATCCTCCTCCCTCACCTTGAGTTGATGATATCCTGACCTCAGATCAATCTTGGAGAAGTAACTGGCTCATTGTAACTGATCAAACAGGTCGTCGATTCTCGGGATCGGATACTTATTCTTGATCGTGACCTTGTTGAGTTCTCGGTATTCTATGCACATTCGCATAGTACCGTCCTTCTTCTTCACGAAGAGCACAGGTGCTCCCCACGGAGATGTACTCGGTCTAACGAACCCCTTGTCTAATAACTCCTGCAATTGAGTCATCATTTCCTTCATTTCGGACGGCGCCAATCTATACGGTGCGCGGGCAATCGGTGCAGATCCCGGCATCAGATCAATTCTGAACTCGATCTGGCGATCCGGGGGTAGACTTGTCAAGTCATCCGGAAATACCTCCGGGTACTCATTTACCACTCGCACATCGCTCACCCCACGCTTCTCCTTCTTGGCGTCCAACACGTACGCCAAGAACCCTTGACACCCCTTTCTCAAACACTTAGCAGCCCTAATCATGGAGATAAGACTGGTCTTTCTATCACGGCGGTTTCCATAGATCACTACGGTATCCCCATCAGGTGATCGGATCCTGATCAGCTTTTTGTTGCAAACGATATTCGCCTCGTTCGCGGCTAACCAATCCATACCCAACACTACGTCAAACTCTCCCATTACCATGGGATATAACTTCGTAGGCACCAACCTCCCTTCTATATCTATGACACAGTCTTCTACTACTTCCTTAACATAAACCCAACTATCATTTGCTGTTTCCACCTCTAGTGCTCTCTCCAAACGTCTAGGCCTCACCCCCAAACATTTCATAAAAGCATGCGATACAAAGGAGCGATTTGCTCCTGAATCAAATAACACCTTGGCACATAGAGAGTTCACTAGAAACGTACCTGCCACCACATCTGAAACTTCCTCTGCCTCCTCCGCAGTCATGCGGAATGCACGTCTTTTCGGACGCACTGGTTCTGCTCCCTTGTCATTTCCTTTTCCACCCGGACGTTCACCAAACTGGGCTGGTCCCCCTTTCTTCAGCTGAGGACAATCATTACGCATGTGGCCAGTAGCTCCACATTAGTAACAAGTTTTTCCAATCCCCGGGCAATCCCTTGACAAATGACCGGGCAAGCCGCACCGGTAGCATGAGTTTGAACCTGCCATGCATTCCCCCGGTGCACCTTGTTACACTTCGAACACTTTTGCCCAGTGACATCCTTGCTAGCACGGTTGCCTGGTCGGAACATTTTCCCTCTTCTTGAGTCATTACCCGGATCATCCCATTTGCGCTTCTCCCCACCCTTATCAGTCGTTTGACGGTTCTTTTCTTTCTCAATCAGCTCGGCCGTATTGATGGCCGCCTGAAAAGTAGTGGGGTTTCTAGTCAGAACCAATTCCCGAACACTGCCCTTCAACCCATGGATGAATCGTTCTACCCGACGCTCTTCTGTCGGCACATACATATCAGCAAAGCGAGACTTCTCAATAAACTTTGTAGTATACTCTCGCACTGTCATACCTCCCTGATCCAACCCCAAGAATTCTTCTTCCAATCTTTTTACTGCCGCGAGCGGGCAGAACTGAGCTTTAAACCCGTCTACAAACGCTTCCCACAACATTCCCTTAGCCATTACCGAACCCAGTCTCAGCCTCCCACCAGTAAACTGCATCAGATTTCAACATGGACAAAGCAAACATTACTCTTTCCCCATCAGCACACTTGCATGTATCGAAGACCAGTTCCATTTCCTTCACCCATTTCATTGCCAAGACAGGGTCATATTCGCCCTTAAAAGTAGGGGGCTTGCATGAGGCAAAGGCCTTGAAATTGCATCCCTTAGCTGCTAACTCATTCATCACTTAAGGGTTTGAATTCAAGTGACTCCCAGTACCAGTCGCTAGCGGACTAGACAGTTCCACGCTTTCTCGGTTCTCACTCGCTTCTTTGCTTTCCGAAGCTGACTCATTCTGCTTAGTGAGGAGAGCCTGCAAGGTCTCTTGAATCTTACCCAATTCAGCAGCTAGGTTCTCTCGAGTGACAAACGTAGATCCGCGGCCTCGACCCCGTCCCCTTGGCTGAGTTACCCTCCTTGCAGAAGCTGAACTCTCTTGAAGAGAGCCTTCTTGATGAACAGGGGCTTCCACACTCCTCGTTCTTCTAGTTGCACGAGTCGTTCTCAGGTTCGGGTTTCCTCCATCCCCGACCACTTGGGTGGCGGCCCGACGAGGTGTTCTTCCCCGACCCCTACCTCTTCCCCTTCCACGGGTAACCGTTGCCCTCGCCGGTTCCACCGGTCCATTCTCTAGTACCTTTTCATCTTGATTCCTTGGCACAGCAGGTGCCGACCTACTCCTCAAAGTTCTCCCAACCATTTCACTAATGCTGAAAGAAAACAACAATTAACCTTTGCTAGATATGACACAACAATTTTGCTACATAAAGTAAGTTTAAGCACGCACGTGTACCTGTAAGTTCGTAATTACACTGGCCAGGTGTAGTCCCAAACTTACCTTACACGTTTGTCCTTGGCACCTTATTTCCTAGCGCATTTATAGTGATCATTCCTAGAGGAAATCCTATGTCTCGGCTGTGTTTCTCATCTTACAGTTTAAGTTTAGGCCCTATTGGTCACCTAAATCCCTTAAACTAAGACTCTGATACCATTTGTAACATCCCAAAAACATAACATGCATTCATCTAGAAAAATAAGCATTCACATTACATAAATATCTTGTCTTTACATCAGCAAAAGAGTGATCTAAGTAAAATTGACAGCGGAAGACTCTACGTCCACAGCCGAGATTCTATCTATAGTCATCATTCAAATCTTGGAGTCGCTAAGAGCTCCACACGTGTCTTGTCTCCACCTAGTTCTTACTTGAAGAACCCATAGTACGCTTACCTGAAAATGGTTTAGTTTTGAAAAGCGAGGGTTAGACCAAAAGGTCTAGTGAATTCCCTCCGAAAACAACATGTACACAGTATAAAATCGTTTGTAAGAATATCATCGTAAACCTTAACATAACAGCAGGCATGGTACTACACTGTATATAGGATCACATAAACATTCCACGATCGGGGCCCAATGGCTACCCTCTCGCCCTCAACCGGAGCCTACGCAAACTCCCCTTCCCGGAGCTTACACAGACCCCCTTTCTACTCGAAATAGGAGGAAACAGATTCCAACCTACCAATCGGTCATAAACATCCAAGGGACCATCAGACCCCGAGGATCTATCTCTGATCCTACATTGTAGACCGACTCTACATAGCACGTCATTCATTTCATAAAACTTGCACCTTTAAAACCTTAGTAAGTCGTCATTCTCAGTTCATCAAGTACAATACATTTTCTCAAGTAAAATAGGTATTTCACGGAAAACATGCGTAAAGATTATAAACATTTCATGCTCGTAAATGAAACCATAATCAGTCAAAATCATGTAACACTTTAAGTCGTAAAAGGTTTAAAGAACTCACCTTGCTTGACGTACACCGCTCTTCTTAAATACGTCCAAGCTAACCTAAACGAACACCTAAGGCAATAGATTCACATCAGATAAACATTTCACCCTTCTGTCCGGAGAACTCAATCCGGACACAGCTATTGTCCGAATACATCTACTGTCCGGATACACCTTTCCGGATACAGCTATTGTCCGGATACATCTATTGTCCGGATACACCTTTCCGGATACAGCTATTTTCCGGACGTAACAACTTTCCGGACACTAAACCTATCCGGAGACCTCAGTCACCCGGATACTCATAAACACCCGGACACTTGCAAACACGTCCGGACACCACTGAACATCAGTGTCCGGACACTACGGCTGTTCGAACTCAAACTTCTTAAAAGTGCTCACTAACCCGATTTTAGCCATTAGTTTAATCAGATAACCTCAAGGGTTCATCCACCAACCCCAAACACCCAATTAATCCAACTTTAATCCCTTAAAATCGATTCATTAAGACAAAACCCATAAAACTCATTTTCAAGGAAATATGGTGAAAACTCAAGTAATCATCAACATCAACCTTAAGAATTCATAACAAAGAGAAGGAGAAACACTACCCAAATCAGAAGAACGAATTAGAATGCATTACCTTGCAGATTCTAGCTTGACTCCTCTTTTCCCTTGATTTCTCCTCAAACTCTTCTTTCTCTCTTTCCTTCTTCCTTAGCCGCCAACACCAAGACCAACAAAATACTGATTTGTGATATTGAGGGCTGCCCTAGGGATTTGTGCCCTACACTTCTTTCACCAATTGACACTTAAGCCCCTCAAGAATACTTTCTTTTTATTTCACTTTGACCACCAAACTCTAAAATCCACAAGAATTTGGGTTGTTACAGGTTTTACCCTCTTTATACTTCTAAATTGGTTTTAAGTCCCTACATTTCCCACATATTACACTTTAATCCTTAACTTTCAAAGAAATCATACTTTTATGGACAACGGTTATTACATGACATCCCTCTTAAAAGAATTAAGTCCCCGGAATTCCATCGTCGAATAGGTGTGTGTACTTGGACCTCATTTATTCACTTCCCAAGTCGCTTCTTGCCCCTTATGAAACCGCCATTGCACTTTCACAAGACTAATATCTTTAGTGCTCAACTTCTTAATCTTACAGTCAATGATCGCCTTAGGCACTTCGACAAAGTTTAATTTCTCATCTACATGAACCTCCTTTAACTGTATTGCCATATCAACTTCTGCTAAACACTTCCTTAGATTCGAGACATGAAACGTATTGTGGATCCCCTGTAACTCACTTCGGGTAGGTTCAATTTGTACGCTACTTCCCCAACTCGTTCAATAATTGCACATGCCCCGATGTAACGCAGGCTCAACTTTTCCTTTTTCCCAAAATGCACTACGCCCTTCCAAGAGGATATCTTTAGCATCACCTTGTCCCCGATTTGAAATTCGATATATTTTCGTCTCTTGTCCGCATAGACCTTCAACCTTTCTTGCACTTGGACAATCTTGTCCGCGGTCATTTGTACAATTTCGGATCCCGCAAATTGTTTTGCCCCAACCTCATTCCAATATAATGGCGTCTGACACTTTTTACCATAGAGTACCTCATAAGGAGCGTTTTTAATACTTGCATGGTAGTTATTGTTGTAGGTGAATTCAGTTAGCGGAAAATGGCTCTCCCACAAACCATGAAAGTCAAACACACAAGCCTTCAACATGTCTTCTAAGGTATGTATCGTCCGTTCACTCTGACTATTGGTCTGAGGATGGTAGGCGGTGCTCAACTTGACTTGTGACTCCATTTCCCTCTGAAAACTCTTCCAAAACGTAGATGTGAAACGACTATGCAAAAAATAAGCTAGTTTATTTTTACAAAACAATGCCTTAACTTCGTGACACATTGTCGTAAGGCCTACTCAACTTTTTTTTGTTTATCGGCAATTTGATCTGATTCTCTCAATATGTTACAAATACTTCCTCCCATGGACTCATCGTCCTCGATGAGGTTTGCCCCACCATCCATTTGACACAATATTCGACTTTAATACCATTTGTAACACCCTAAATGCAAAACTTATGAAAAATTCACAAATCTCATTTTTCTTGGTTATATGGGACAAGTACGTTGTTATATATACGTGTTGTCTCTCTTTGTGAAAGCTTTACAATAGCTTATTTAGAAAGCATGATGAAATATGGACTTGTTAAATAGCTTTTTGTCGCCACAAATAGATATTTTTCTAATTTTAAATTTCAGATAATTTTCCCTACATTATGAAATGAAGTCCATGTGTTTTTCTTCTTCAAATTTTCTTGTATTGAAATAGTGTTGTAACTTTTTAATTATTAGGAGGAATTTGCTTTAATGAAAAGTGAAATTATGATACAACACCAATTCATCTTTTTCTGAATGATTCATATGTGATGATGAAATATATGCTCTTTTTCCAAATATACACGGTTTTGCAATTATTCATTTTCGGTCCTTCAACTTTCTCTCTTAATGATCACTTGAACGAGTTTTCATTTCTAATCTAGTTTTAAACTAAAGATGATGAATGATTCATATACACAATCTTTTTTCTTCTTGTTAAAAATGATTGTCTTATAAAGATGAAAAAGTTAAATTGTTTTTAAATACCATTTAGTCATAAAATGGTGAAATCATTTGACAAGAAGAAAAAAACAAATATATTTTTTCTTCTTAGAAATCATTATCGGTATGTTGGTTGATTCTGTCTCGCAAATGCAACGTCCCGTGTTAGAGTCTTTTTATAGCTTTTATCTTATTATTTTTTAAAAACATAATAAATATGAAATTAAAAGATTAAAGCTAGAAAATTTGGTAAACATTGGATCCAAACCAACACCCAAAAAGGAGGAAAGATCATGCAAACGAACTCTACCACCCAGGGACGGGCCTAGGGGATGTGGTGGTACGTACTACCGTTTCGTTCCTCCGTCGTAGTGTAAAAAGTTATAGGACTGTGAAAAGTGACACCTTATCATGTTGTTCTGTATCACCATTATTTTGAAACTACAATGAGACCACAAATTTTCGTTGGTAGAGTTGGTTTGCAAGACGTTTCTTCCACCCTAGACTTGAACTCAAAGCCAGTTAGTGTCTGTTTTTTAGTCTTTCAACTTTTAAAAGCAGATGTATTAAGAATCTAAAAAAAGTTTTTTTGTAACCATGGGTTTCTGGGTCAACTTACGCGCATCGACTAATCCCAAAACGACCACGGATGGCCTGAAGTCGTCGTAGGTGAACCTCCATGGCCACAAGGGCTTTGGTAGCGTCTGAATTTGAACCCTGGGTAAATGAGATTTTCCACTACATCCCCCAATTACTTTGCAATAAAAGACTTGTGTACATGACCTCACATATTAAAAGCACTGAATTAACCAACATATCAATGATGATTTTGTGAAAAATTATATTTGGTTCTTATAGTCAAATGGTGTCACCACTTGAAAAAAATTATCGGTCCATCCCTGTCTAATACAAGAAACTTGTGTCATTAAGATGGTTTAAGAATATAAGGGCACTTAACAAAAAGATACAATACCACCTTATCAGGAACGTAATTTTATTTATTACAACAAAACCATGGAGCATTAAACCGGTGGAACACTAGTAAGCCCGTTCCTGAATGAATGTTATCTGTAACACACAACTTAAAACTTATAAGGTTACAAATCTCAATCTTTACATATATAGAATATGTTGTCAAAAATTCGACTAACATGTTACATTAAACAATGAATCTCACACAAAAATTCTAAAAAAAACAAGAATAAAACAGAACCGAGAACACCTTATTTTGATATTCATAATGAATGGTAAACTATAAATAGATATTAGATTTTGATTTTGCATAAGAACATCATGAGGTTTTATTTTATTTTATTTTTATTATCAAAAAAATCATTGAAAAAATATATTTTCTTACTTTTTGATTTTATCATCTATAAAAATCATCGACATTACAATGATTACACATAATTGACTTTATTTTAGTTTTTCATTTTTTTGAACAACAACGAGAATTTATTAAAAAAAACTAACACGACGTTAAAAGAAACAATTAGATACAGGAAATAGTGAGGAGAATCTTATGAAACCAACCTATTAAATCAATTTTAAACTTGTTACTCTTATTAAAAACCCAAACACAATATTTAAAACAATATTGTACAACTGTAAATACGTAATTGCTTACATAGTTGTGTGTTGCTCAATAGGGATTATAACATGGGTGGACCAAGGTAAGAGCATACGGTGGCACGTGCCATCGTATTGTTTCTCCGTCATAAAGTGAAAAAATTAGGTTCGTGAAAAATGTAACCGTATCAATTTGATTAGTGCCATCATATATATTTTGAAACTACTATAAGGACACAAGTTTTCCTTGGTAGAGTTGGTTTGGAAGGCTTTCATTTTACTCAAGACCCAAGTTCAAATCTTGTTATAGACATTTTCGTAGTTTTTAGTTTCATATTTACTATGTTTCTAAAAAAATGGTCATAATGAGACTCAAACTTGAGACCTCAAGTTTGAAAGGTCTCAAGTTTGAAAAGCAAGGGACTAACCATCAGACCAACATTAAATTTGTAAAAAAATGTCTTTATATTTGTTTCTTATAGTTAAACGGTGCCATCATTTGAATTTTTTTTTGGATCCGTCCCTAGATTATAAGTTATAACACTAATGTCGTAACATTGATTTCTTTTACAAGTTTTGACAATATGGTGGTGAAATCATATAATCAATTCGTTTAAAAAAGATTTAATTACGGATTTAGTCCTTGTGATATGTTGGGTGTTACGAAAATGATCCCTAAACATTATTTATTACATATTAGGACTTGTCGTTTGTCAGTTTGGAACAGATTGATCCCTCCCTCTAACGGTGTTAGGACAAATATGTCTTCAAGATTTAATCTTGATTAATAAAGTCAAAGTCAATGTAATAGAAAGTCAAAGTTAGCTTATTACCTTAGTTTGTATTGAGGTATATATAGCTTTGTTTAATAGGGGGATGACACAACTATTACAGAGAGGAATACGCATAACTCACATCTTGTAATTTGAGAGCTTATTGAATAGATCTACTTTCTCTCTCTAGATTCTCTCTCTAATCTTGATAGATCTTGGTTTAACAATTGGTATCAGAGCTGGAACAAGATTGAGAGATGGAATTCTACTGATCAAACATACGAATTTGGTGATTTCACAAGCAAATTTGATTGATTTTCTTGAATTTTCAAGAAAATCTCGTTTTCTTGAGATTTTATCAAATTTTGGTGATTTTTGATCGAATTCGTTCGTGAATTGGTTCTTTGGATTCGTTTTTGTGTGGAGAATAATTCTTATTCAAGAATCAAAAGCTAATTTCAAAGATTTGGAGGTCAATTTTGAAGAAATTTGAGTTTTCTGTTCGGTTCGTTCGTATCATCCGATCAACCATTCAGATTTTGAATCAGCGATTTTCAGTGAAATTGGATTACATCATTGTGTTAGAAACTTGTTTTCTAACATATCTTCAAATTTTGGTTGATTAATTTCAAGATTTTGAGGATCAAATTGAAGATCTTGGAGTTTTGTTCAGATTCGATCGTATCATCTGGTTGATCATTCAGATTATAAATCAGTGTTTTTAAGCGAAATTGGTTCACATCATCGTGTTAGAAACTGTTTTTCTAACATTTTTGCAAATTTTGGTTGGTTAATTTGAAGATTTGATGAAGATTTGAAGAGATTTTGGTTTTGATCATCTTGTTCATCAGAATATGAGAATTGCGCAACCTGCTATCTGAGTATTGCGCAACCAACTGATTTCAATTGTCGCCAGACTTTGCGCCAATGCCTCTTGCGAGATTTACTTAATAAATTTTCAGCTACTAGCTTGCCTGCTTCGAATTAATTTCAGCTACTAGATTGCTTGCGTCGCGCGAATTAGTTTAAGCTACTTGTTTGTTTGCTTAATTAGTTTAAGCTACTTGCTTGCTTAATTAGTTTAAGCTACTTGCTTGCATGCTTAATTAGTTTAAGCTACTTGCTTGTTTGCTTCCTATCAAATTGCGCCATCAACAAAAAGAAAGTTTCAGAGTTTCAATTTTTTCGAAGTGAACTTTGCGCCAAGCTTTTCGCAACTAACTGTTGCGAGTTGTGAAGTATTTCGCAACCATCTATCGCGTGTTTTGAAACTTCTCGCCACCTTCTTTAGCGATATCTGTACTTGTCGCCTCCTACTTTAGCGAAATTTGAACTTTTTGCCACCATCTGAAGAATCTCAGATTCCCATAATTTTCTAAGTCTACTTTGCGCTAATGTTAATTGCGAGATTCTAGCATTGCACAAGTGCCTCTGGAGAGTTTCTGACTTAGATTTTTTTTTCGAGTTTTGCTAATTGTTAATTGTTTGAATTTTTTTTCCAGATTAATTCTTCAAACATGAAGCGGCTTCCAGTGCTGTTCAAAGAATCTGATTTTGAACTATGGAGAGTTTCGTTCATCGATTTTATTGCAAGTAGAGAAAATGGTGAAAATATGATAAAATCTTTCACTGAAGGTGCAATGATCAGAACTGACAAAGATTATACAGAAGAAGAGATTAAAAGAATGAAAGCCGACAAAGAAGCTTCATCCAACTTGATCTTCGCACTTTACAAACTTCCGCAACACATCTTCAAACGCGTTGAATGTTTCAAACAAAACCCAATGCAGATGTGGAACGAGTTATCTAAACAAATGCTTGGATTTGAAGTTTCTTTTAAGAGAAAGGAGGAAGAAAAGAAAGCTGAAAAGGAGGATGTGGAACAGAAATCATCAGATGCTGAAAATGAAGAACTCAAAGAAAAGGTTATAGAGCTTACAAAGAGACTTTCTGACACGGAAAAGTTGCTAAAAGAGGAAAGAGCGAATCGTACAAATGACAAAAAGTGCTATGCAAAGCAAATTTTATCTCTTTCACAGAAAGTTTCTGAACTTGAACAAGCTTCAAAGACGGAGAAGAGAGAAAGTGAAGAAAAGAAAGCTCTTGAACTCAGATGCAGAAAACTTTCCACGTAAAATTTAGATTTTGAGAAAGTTTTATTTCTGGAAAAAGAAAAACTGGACAAGGAAAGGGTTGAATTTGAAGCGAAGAATGCGAAACTGTCAAAGAAAATTTCTGATCTTCAAAAGGATTTAGAAAAGGAAAGACAAGAGCTAGATAAGGAAAGTCATGAGCTAGAAAAGATGAAGAAAGCTGACTTTCAGGCTAGGAGCGTTAAATGAGAATTTTCTAGAGAACGAAAGATATTTCAGCAGGAAATTCGTAAGCTAACAAAGAATTTGGCTGTGTTATCGACTAATATCATGAAATAGCAGTTGGATAAGTCTGATATTCAGAAGCAACATGATTTGGTGACCAAGGAACGGAATGACTTATCTTACAAAGTGAAGTCACTTAACAAATCCAAAAGCTATGCAGAATGTCTGTTGGGAACTGAAGATATGCTAAGTATGGTTAGTACTGCCAAGACAATTTTACTACTGCCAGTTCTTCATTACTACTGCTTATGCAAGGTTACTACTGCTAGACGAAGTTACTACTGCTAGACGAAGTTACTACTGCTAGACAAGGTTACTACTGCTAGATGAAGTTACTACTGCTAGTCAAGGTTACTACTGCGTATACACGGTTAGTACTGCTAGACACAGTTACTACTGCAAGTCAAGGTTAGTACTGCTGGTGCATAATTGAATATCTGTTAGTACTGCTAGTGATCTTAATACTGCTGGAGTGAGGTTAATACTGCTGAAGATGGTTAGTACTGCAAGTCAAGAATGAAGGTTAATACTGCTGACTTGATAAGTTTGGCATGCGATACTTTTGGAGACAAAGAAGGAATTGATCAAGATATGTTTAACGAAGATTCAGAAGATCAATTTACTTTTGATAGTTATCTTGTAATTATTTCTGTATAAATAGTATTGATAGATAGCTATTAGTAGATACACGATATACATGATAGACGAGTTAATATACGTGTGAAAAGCAATTCGATATTGTTTTCAGAGAGATTAACCTCAAGATCGTAGATCCTATTTCTAGAGAAGTAGAAGTCGTCTTGGTGAGATCTGTTCATCAAGATTGAGGTTTGGTGTAAAGCTTGTGAGTAATACAGTTTGATATATACAGTGTGTTGAATTCTATTGATTGTTCTTTAATTGATTTAGAGTTCTATTCCGCAAGATTCTCTAAATTCTGTTTCTAAGAAGTTTAATTCTTGTTAAGAATCGATCCAGACAAGTGGTATCAGAGCACATGGTGCTCTCTGATCTGGAAGAAAAACAAGGTTTAATGGAAGATTTGAAGAGACGAAAGAAGACGAACGAAAGAAAGAAAAATCAGATTTTTCGCAGAAATTTTCTGGTAAATCACAGCCGGCCGTTTCGCCTATTCCCGGAGATTGAACCGTCGGATCGTCGCGATTTTTGGACAGCAGCTTCGGGACACATTGTTTAACATTATGTTCGGTAGAAGAAAGTTAATACTGCTGGGCAAGGTTACTACTGCTAGACAAGGTTAGTACTGCTAGTCAAGATTACTACTGCGTATACACGGTTAGTACCGCTAGACACAGTTACTACTGCATGTCAAGGTTAGTACTGCTGGTGCATAATTGAATATCTGTTAGTACTGCTAGTGATCTTAATACTGCTGGAGTGAGGTTAATACTGCTGAAGATGGTTAGTACTGCAAGTCAAGAATGAAGGTTAATACTGCTGACTTGATAAGTTTGGCATGCGATACTTTTGGAGACAAAGAAGGAATTGATCAAGATATGTTTAACGAAGATTCAGAAGATCAATTTACTTTTGATAGTTATCTTGTAATTATTTCTGTATAAATAGTATTGATAGATAGCTATTAGAAGACAATACAATATACGATACATGATAGACGAGTTAATATACGTGTGAAAAGCAATTCGATATTGTTTTCAGAGAGATTTAACCTCAAGGTGTAAGAACCCTATTTCTAGAGAAGTAGAAGTCGTCTTGTTGATCCTGTTCAACAAGATTGAGGTTTGGTTGTTAATATTGTGATTCAAAACAGTGAATACAAAAGGTGGTGAATTTTCTGTTACATTGTTCTTGATTGTGAGAATTAAAGTTCTTTTCCGCAGATTCTTTAATTCTGAATTCTAAGTGTTTATTATCTTGTTAAGATTCGATCCTGACAAGTGGTATCAGAGCATTGGTATCTTAGAAGCTATGGACAATTCAATGGATACTCACAGTACTCTTGTTTCAAAGGTTCCCATGCTCAAACCCAATGAATTTGACATGTGGAAACTGAGAATCAAGCAGTACATTCTTCTTACTGATTATGCAATATGGGACATCATAGAAAATGGCCCATGTAATGAAGGAAAGATTGGAGCAGATGGAAAGAGACCTCCTCCCAAGACAGATGCTGAAAAGAAAGTCAGACAAACAGAGATGAAGGCCTTAAGCACTCTGCTTTTGGCTATTCCTAATGAGTACCAACATCAATTCCAACACTGCACAGATGCACAGATGTTGTGGAATGCTCTGGAGAAAAGATTTACTGGCACAAAGAGCACAAAGAGAAACCAAAAGGCTATTCTCAGGCAACAATATGAGAACTTCATGTCTGCAAAGAATGAGTCTATGACTCAAACTTTTGACAGATTTAACAAGTTGATTGGAGAATTAGCTACTGTGGGTGTACACATGGATGCTGATGATGTCAATAGAAAGTTCCTTAGATCATTGGGAGAAGAATGGACCATGTACACCGTCTCATTCAGACAGAATGACCAATTGGAGGACAAAGAGCTAGATGACCTCTACAATGATCTGAGAGTATTTGAGGCTGAAGTTGAAGCCAAGAAAAGGCCATCTGGATTTGTTTATAATGCCGCTTTATTATCTTCATCCTCTGATGATGCTGCTAACCCTGATTCTGTTAGTACTGCAGGTTCTGTTAATGCTGCTGGTGGAACTAATCAAGAGAAGACTACAGATTCTGTACTAGAAGCATTCTTTTCTAGTCATGTTCACTCTTCTCTAATCAATGATGATTTAGAGCAGATTAATGCTGATGATCTGGAAGAGATGGACATCAAGTGGCAGATGGCTATGCTATCAATGAGGGTGAAGAAATTCATCAAAAGAACTGGGAGAAACAACTTTTCCCAGAGAAGAGAAGATGGTGCAGGCTTTGACAAGTCCAAGGTTGAGTGTTATAAGTGTCACAAGATGGGACACTTTGCCAGAGAATGCAGAAGTGGTGGATCACATCAACAGGCTCAAAATGGAAACCAAAACAGAAGCTCCTCTCAAGCCCTTGTTTCTCAACAAGGAATGGGATTTGATTGGAGTGATCAACCTGAGGAAGCCTGTCAGAATCAAGCTCTTATGGCAGAAGTATCTGATATTCCCACTGAGGTACAATCTAAACTCTGTTCTCAAGCTTGCATTGATGCTGTTAAAAGATATAGGGATCACAATCAGGGTATGTGTGATAACCTTAAGAGGCTAGAGAAAGATGTGAAAGATAATGTTAGGATTGTAGAAAGGTTTGAGGAACAGATTAGAGCTTTTCAAGCTAATGAACTTCAACACTCCTATGATACTAACTATTGGAAGTGGGAGAAGAATGAGTATGAGATTAAGCTGAAAGTGTCTGGGGAGGAGAATGAGAAATTAAAAGAAGAGCTTAAGAAGGTTAAACTTGATGTTGAAAAGTTTACCTGTGCTTCTAAAACCATGGATACCATCATTAAGGCTCAAATCCATGACAAGATGAAAGTAGGGATAGGGTACAATGCCACACCTCCACCCTACAATAACAACTACATACCTCCTAAGTCTGATTTGTTAGAGACCAAGGATAGGAAGGATCCTGAATTAAAGATTAATATAGATCCTTGTGAAGAAACAGTAGTTGTTGAGGATGAGACTGTCAAAGTAGACTCTGATGAGGAATCTGAAAGTCCATGTGTTAAGAACAATGAGATCAAAAAGACTGAAAAGGAAAAGGGAGTTCATTCCACACAGCCCAAAGTTGTGAACTCTAATACTTGTAAACAGTGTTCTTGCAGGAAATCTAAAGAGAACAAGCCCCAAAAACATGATAATCAGAGGGGAAATCAAAGGAACTGGAATAACCAGTGGGCTATGAGACAAGGAGTTGATCTGAACAGAATTAACAGGCCAAAACCTTGTTTCATCTGTGGTAAGCTAAATCATTTAGCCAAACACTGTTATTTCAATCCTGTTAACCAAAGGTTTAATGCTCAAAGATCTTTTCAAAAACCTGGTGGTTACAGAAAGAATGGTGGCTATAAAAAGTCTGTGAGGAAAGTTGTGGCAAAGAAACAAGATAAACCCAAAAGCCACATAAAGAAAACGACTGAAAAGGAATGTGGTACTATGTGGGTTCCAAAAGGCACTAAAAACAATACTGCTGCTAGCAGTGTTAGTACTGCTAACACTGTTAGTACTGCTTCAAAAGTTGGTGCTGCTAGCAGTGTTAATACTGCTAGTAATCATTCCAAAGTTAGTGCTGCTAGCAATGTTAGTGCTGCTAACACTTTTAGTGCTTCTTCTTCAGATAGTACTGCTGCTAGCAGTGTTAACTCTGTTAATACTGCTTCTAGCAGTGTTAACTCTGTTAATACTGCTACCTCTGTTAGTACTGCTGATACTGCTGCTAACAATACTGCTGCTCCCAGTATTAGTACTGCTAGCACTGTTAGTACTTCTGAGGTTAATACTGCTTCTAGTGCTGCTACACCAATAATTTTGACAAAGTACTCCAGTACTGCAGTACCTAAATTTGAAAATCTCATCAAAACCAAGTGCAAGTACTTTGATGAGCAAGGGAGACCCAAGACCACTTCGGCTTGGGTTCCCAACAAAACTAACTGATTTATCTTAATGTGCAGGGCAACCAACAGCTCAAGGGGAAGAGCATTTGGCATGTTGATAGTGGTTGCTCCAGGCACATGACAGGTAACATGGCCTGCCTCAAAAATTTCAAAAAGATTGATGGAGGACATGTTGCATTTGGGGATAATCCTGCTGGTGGAAAGATAAGTGGTAAGGGTGATGTTTCAAAGGGTAAGATGACCTTTGAAGATGTGTACTATGTTGAACAATTGAGATACAACCTGTTAAGTGTATCACAGGTTTGTGACAAGAAGCATAGCATATTGTTTACTGATTCTGAATGTATTATCCTTGCTCCAGGATACAAAGTGGTTGATGAAAACATGATACTTCTGAGAACTCCTAGGAAGGATAATGTTTATTGTTTAGATTTGGAAAGTGTATCATCTGATTCATCCCTAAATTGTTTAGTTTCAAAAGCTTCTTTGGATGAATCATCACTATGGCACAGAAGGATGTGTCACATGAACTTTAAAACAATGAATAAACTTGTTAAGAATAACCTTGTAAGAGGTTTGCCATCCAAAGTCTATTCATGTGATGATCATTGTGTTGCTTGTCTCAAAGGCAAACAACACAAAACTTCTCATAAGACCAAAGAGATAAACACTATCTCAAATCCTCTTCAACTGTTACATATGGATCTGTTTGGTCCTACTAATGTGATGAGTATTGGCAAGAAATCATACTGCTTAGTTATTGTTGATGATTATTCTAGATTTACTTGGGTATATTTTCTGAGAACTAAAGATGAGACAAGTGGACTGATCAAATCTTTTATTCTCAAAATTGAAAACCAATCAAATCAAAGAGTGAAAGTCATTAGATCAGATAATGGAACTGAGTTTAAAAATTTTGATCTAAACACCTTTTGTGAAGAAAAAGGAATTGAGAGACAATACAGTGCTCCTAGGACTCCACAACAAAATGGTGTTGCTGAGAGAAGGAATAGGACACTGATTGAGGCTGCTAGATCTCTGTTAGCTGATTCAAAGTTACCAATTACTTTTTGGGCAGAAGCAGTTAATACTGCCTGCTATGTTCAAAACAGAGTTTTAGTTGTAAAGCCTAAAAACAAGACACCTTATGAGCTTTTCCATAAAAAGAAACCATATATTGGATTTTTCAAACCATTTGGATGTCCTTGTACTATTCTCAATACCAAATCTCACTTAGGTAAGTTTGATAGCAAAGCAGATGATGGTTTTCTTGTTGGGTATTCATCTCAGAGTAAGGCCTACAGAGTGTTTAATACCTCTTCTAGAATAATTGAGGAAAGTGACAATGTCAAATGCAATGAGAACACACCAAATCCTATTGGTTCAGGTCCTAATTGGCTATTTGACATTGATTCACTCACTAATTCTTTGGGTTTCAGTAGAGATGTATATGCAGGACAAAGGGATACACCATCATCAGAACACAGAATTCAATCTGTGATATTTCCACTCCCTTCCATTGATCCTGTTGAATTCTGTGAACACCAAGAGGAGACTGAACCCATTCAAAATGAAGAAGAGAGGAGAGCAGAGGAAAATCAGTCTTCAGGTCCAAATTCCAGAGAATCTGAGGTGACTGAAGAAGCAGAAACAAATCCAGAATTAAATGAGTCAAATCTGGATGAGAACATACAAGAGGAAGCTGGTCATCCAACAAGAACTCAGAAAAATCATCCTCCTGAGTTGGTGATTGGAGATATTGCATCTCCCATGATGACTAGAAAGCAAAGCAGACTCCAGGAGTTGCAAGAGCAGCAAAATACAGTTAACACTGTTCTTACTTGCTTTCTGTCCCAGATTGAGCCCAAAAAGGCTTATGATGCTATGAAAGATCCAAGCTGGATAGAGGCAATGCAAGAGGAGCTGCTACAGTTCAAATTACAGGATGTTTGGGACTTGGTAGACCTTCCAAAAGGTCATAGAGCAATTGGCACCAAGTGGATTTTCAGGAACAAGAAGGATGACAGAGGAATTGTGATCATAAACAAAGCTAGACTGGTTGCACAAGGGTACACTCAGGAAGAATGAATAGATTATGAGGAAGTCTTTGCTCCTGTGGCAAGGATTGAAGCAATCAGGTTATTTCTAGCCTATGCCTCATACATGAAGTTCAAAGTGTACCAAATGGATGTCAAAAGTGCATTTCTGTATGGAAGTATTGAGGAAGAAGTATATGTCTGTCAACCCCCTGGATTTGAGAATCCGTTGCACCCTGACAGAGTATACAAGTTGAAGAAGGCTCTTTATGGTTTGCATCAAGCCCCAAGAGCATGGTATGACACCCTGTCTACCTATCTCTTGAAAAATGACTTTGAAAGAGGAGTAATTGACAAGACTCTGTTTATCAAGAGGAGAAAGAAAGACACATTACTTGTTCAGATCTATGTGGATGACATCATCTTTGGATCCACCAATGATCAAATGTGTAAAGAGTTTGAAGAATTGATGCACAAAAGCTTCAAGATGAGTTCCATGGGAGAACTTACATTCTTTCTTGGGCTTCAGGTAAAACAGAGGAAAGATGGGATTTTTATTAGCCAATCCAAGTATGTGAAAGACATCCTGGACAAGTTTGGTTTATCAAACTCAAAGCCAGCAAGCACACCAATGGAAACACATAAACAGATCACTACAGATCTTGAGGGGGAGGATGTGGATGTCCATCATTACAGATCAATGATTGGATCTCTCATGTATCTCACAGCCTCTAGACCAGATATTATGTTTTCAGTCTGTGTTTGTGCCAGATTTCAGGTTTCTCCTAAGCAATCACACCTTCATGCTGTCAAGAGAATATTCAGATACTTAAAAGGGCAACCTAGATTAGGTCTCTGGTATCCTCATGAATCCTCTTTTGACTTGCTTGCATATTCAGATAGTGATTTGGGTGGAGCCAACATGGATAGGAAGTCTACTTCAGGTGGATGTCAGTTTTTGGGTACAAGACTAGTATCTTGGCAGTGTAAGAAACAAACCACAGTGTCCTTATCTACCACAGAGGCTGAGTACATAGCTGCTGCAAGCTGCTGCTCTCAGGTTCTATGGATTCAGAATCAGATGTTGGACTATGGGGTAACATTTCTTCACACTCCAATCTTCATTGATAACAACAGTGCTATTAGCATTGTTAATAATCCAGTCAAACACTCAAAAACAAAGCATATAGAGATAAGGTATCACTATATAAGAGATTGCAATGAAAAGAAATTAATTCAGGTTGCTAAAGTTCATACAAATGACCAGTTTGCTGATCTATTCACAAAAGCTTTTGATGTGGGTAGATTCACCTTTTTGGTAACAAGTGTGGGCATGATCAACCTAGAATAAATTTATGACTTTCTGTTTTTATACCTGTATTTCTTCATATATTTGGTGCTACTAACTCTCTTTCTCAGGATCCTCTGTTTCCCTCAGATTACCAAGTGCAGAAAAATGTAAGTATAGTTACTACTGCCAGTGCAGAGTTACTACTGCCAGTGCAGAGTTACTACTGCCAGTGCAGAGTTACTACTGCCAGTGCAGAGTTACTACTGCTAATGCAGAGTTACTACTGCTCGTGCAGAGTTACTACTGTCAGTGCAGAGTTTCTACTGCTAGTGCACAGTTAATACTGCTTGTGTAGTTAATACTGCTTGTGTAGTTAATATTGCTTGTGTAGTTAATACTGCATATGTAGTTAATACTGCTTGTGTAGTTAATACTGCATATGTAGTTAATACTGCTTGGTAGTTAATGCTGCTAGGTAGTTAATACTGCTAGATAGTTAATACTGCTCGGTAGTTAATACTGCTGTGTAGTTAATACTGCCTTGCAGTTAATACTGCTCAGTAGTTAATACTGCTTATGTCGTTAATACTGCTTTTGAAAATCTAGGGCAAATACTGCAATAAATACCCCTGTTTGCCCGCCAAAGTTCATAACGACTCTTCGCATTAACTTCTTCTCTCTCGTTCTAACCTATTCTCCCCAGAATCTTTGTGTTTTTCTTTCAAGAATCCTCAGGAATCATGGAGTTTGTAGATGAGCACAATGAAATAGCCATGCTTCAGAAGCCGAAACAAGCTGCGGGATTCCACGATATCATCGATTTTCTTAAATCCTCGCACATCTCCTATGCCCTAACGGTGAGCCCAACCATCTATATCGAACATCAGACGCAATTTTGGGAGAATGCCACTGTTAGTTTCGAAGAAGGGCAGAAAACCATTCGAACAAGGGTTTGTGATAAACCCTTGAAAGTCACAGAGGAGGTTATTCGCATCTCTCTTCACTTGGATGATGCCTCAGGTATAACCTCTCTATCTTCTGATGACCTATATTCGACTTTACAAAGAATGGGGTATGAAGGTCCCATTGGTGTTTTTAAATTCTACAAGTCAAAATTTTTCAACCAATGGAGATTTCTTGTTCATACCCTGATGCACTGTATTTCCAAGAAAACTACTGGATGGAGTGAGTTCAGCAGTCCCATTGCATATGCATTGGTCTGCTTATCCACTGCCAGAAAGTACAATTTTTCAGCTATGATCTTTAATGATCTTGTATCAAACCTGGAATCCAAAAAGAGCTTTTACATGTATCCAAGGTTTGTGCAAGAAGTTATTAACAAGGAATTGATGGACTTACCTCAGTTTACTGAGGTATATGTACCCAAATCCCCTAAAGGGAAGGTTTTCTCAAATATGAGAAGAATTCCTAGGGACTCGGAAGGAGTTGACACACCATTGTTCTCTACAATGATGGTTGTGTCCCACCCCTCTGAAGGTATGGCATCAGGATCAAGGCCCTCATTAGATCATCCCACTGATGGCCACACCCTACCTTCACTCACTATAAATATCCCTCAGCACATACTTCAAAAGCCCACTCCTGCTTTATCCAACAAGTTTCAAAGAAGAAAGGTGCACAAGGTTCCTTCCCTTGATGTACCTACTCAGAGCCCTAAGCCTTTAAGCCCTCAGTTGGAGCATTCTCCAATTGAGAATATCAACAGGGAAACCACAGGGGTGTCTCCCAACCCCAAGAAGGTGCTCTCTAAGGAGAAGGATGAGCATATGGGTGCTAAGGCTGCCACTACTTCTGCTAGCCCAGAGAAGGACAGTGGTAACATAAATAAGACCTTCCCCATGGCAACTCTAAATGAGAAATCATTAGGAGGACCCAGGTGCCAAGAAACCAAGGGGGCAGTTAGTGCTTCTGCTAGGCAGAAGGCTTCTGCTAAAACTTCCAAGGATCCCTTAAAGAAGGTAAAAACTTCTAAAAAGGGTGAGGATAGACATAACAAAGAGGAATTGATGGCTACTTCCAGTGATCCTGTAAAGAAGGTAAACACTTCTAAACAAGGTGAGGATAGATATAACTATGTTGAATTGATGGAAACCATTGGAAATGTCAACTTGGATGTTATGGCACAGAAGAAGGAGATTGAGCAACTGAAGACTGTGGTCACCTACCAACAGTCTCAAATTGAGAAGCTCAAGAAGATGGTCACCAAGTTGTTGCACAGAAAGAAAAAGGAAAGATTTGTGCTGAGAAGAAGAATTCCAACTGATGATGCTCCCAAAAAGGGGGAGTCAGAGTCAGAATCAGAAGCAGAACTGAATATGAAGGGTCTACAAGTTGAGGGGGAGACAGTTCAGATGGAGACTGAGATGGAAATTGATAATGCACAGTTTAAGGGGGAGTCCAGTGCACAAAATAAGGGGGAGACAGAAAAAGTGGAAGAGCTTGTTAAAGAAGCAGTAACTGAAGTTGAAGCAGAAACTGTTAATGCTGCAAATGTTCATGAAGCAGCAGAAATCATACAAGAAGTAGTAACAGAAATCTTGAAAGCAGCAGTAACAGAGAAAGAGCCTGAAACTGAAGTAGCAGCAGAAACTGTAAATGCTGCTGACTCTAAGCAAGCAGCAGAAACAGTTAATGCTGCTCAATCTACAAAGAAAGCAGTAACAGAAACAGAAGCTGAAACAGTAACAGAGAAGCTTACAGTAGAAGAAGTGGAGGTTGCAGAGGCTTTAATCAAAGCCAAACATGATACACCTCCAACTGCCAAGAAACAGGAAGAAACTAAGGATGCAAAGATGGTTTTCAGCAGAAAGAGAACAAAGTCTGTGGCTATTAAAAAGAAGTTTGTAAAGAAGCAAAAGGTAGAACCTGTTGAGAAACCAGTGGTAGAAGAGAAAGAAAAGGAAGAAGTTTCCAAGGATGAAGGACAAGGAGATAGTAAGACAGGTCAATCCAGTAATGCACAATCACTTAGCAATGAACAATGTGACTTGTACATCACTATGGTTGATACTGAACCAATCAAAGTGACTCCATTAGATTCAAAACCTCCTGAAATCAGTCACTGGGATACTTTGATAGATGAGAGAAAGGAGTATATCAGACTCAAGAGAGCTGATGGGCAGTTTGAAGTCTACAGAACATGGGGACAATTTATAAGAAGATGCTCAAAATCTGACTTGGAAGAGATGTTCAAAGTAGGCATGCAGATCTATGGTAACATGTTGACAGAAAGAGGTATGTCTATCACAAAGATGGTGTTAGAATACCTATGCCTAATGTTCAGACCAGAAGTAGTTCAGCACATAACAGCAAGACCTTTTCAAGCAGTAACCCACTGGATGCTCTATGAAAATTGTGGAGTGTATGTTATATCAATTGACAACACATATCAGGAGTATTATCTGGTGGATGAAATCTACAAACACTGCATGAAAAGACTGAAAGGGATGTTACATGTAAAATTGGTCTGCAACAAAGACTCTGCTATGGGAAGATTCTTGGTAAGAAGGATTGTAAATCAGAGTCTAGGTTTAAGTCCTGATCTATGCTTATATGATGACTAAGTTTTGGAAGCATCATCTGAAGAACTTGACTTCTTTTCCTAAAAGTCAAGTTAGGGGGAGATTGTTGGGAACTGAAGATATGCTAAGTATGGTTAGTACTGCCAAGACAATTTTACTACTGCCAGTTCTTCATTACTACTGCTTATGCAAGGTTACTACTGCTAGACGAAGTTACTACTGCTAGACGAAGTTACTACTGCTAGACAAGGTTACTACTGCTAGATGAAGTTACTACTGCTAGTCAAGGTTACTACTGCGTATACACGGTTAGTACTGCTAGACACAGTTACTACTGCAAGTCAAGGTTAGTACTACTGGTGCATAATTGAATATCTGTTAGTACTGCTAGTGATCTTAATACTGCTGGAGTGAGGTTAATATTGCTGAAGATGGTTAGTACTGCAAGTCAAGAATGAAGGTTAATACTGCTGACTTGATAAGTTTGGCATGCGATACTTTTGGAGACAAAGAAGGAATTGATCAAGATATGTTTAACGAAGATTCAGAAGATCAATTTACTTTTGATAGTTATCTTGTAATTATTTCTGTATAAATAGTATTGATAGATAGCTATTAGTAGATACACGATATACATGATAGACGAGTTAATATACGTGTGAAAAGCAATTCGATATTGTTTTCAGAGAGATTAACCTCAAGATCGTAGATCCTATTTCTAGAGAAGTAGAAGTCGTCTTGGTGAGATCTGTTCATCAAGATTGAGGTTTGGTGTAAAGCTTGTGAGTAATACAGTTTGATATATACAGTGTGTTGAATTCTATTGATTGTTCTTTAATTGATTTAGAGTTCTATTCCGCAAGATTCTCTAAATTCTGTTTCTAAGAAGTTTAATTCTTGTTAAGAATCGATCCAGACAATGTCCGATTCGTCCGTCGAATCTTTTCTATGATCACTCAGTGGATAATTCTTCCAAGTATCAATTTGCTGATCTTCCTTCATACAAGAAAGTTAACATGCAATGGAGAGTAAAAGGTACGACTCCTCAAAAAGATGTACCAAAATCATCCGTTCCCAACAAGAACACTAAACTGAAAGGTAATTCTTTTGCTAAACCTGATTCAGTATATTCCGCAAATAATTTAATCAGGTTTGCACAAAAGAATATTTGCTGTTCTTTTTGTGGAACTAATGATTTTGTTACAAATAATAATGTTCAATATTGGTATGGCACTTATCATTTTCCTTCTTATAGAGCTCCGCTTAACAAGTCAGGACCCAAGACGAGTTGGGTACCAAAATCTACTTAATCTGTTTTTGCAGATTTAGAAGCAAAGCGTTGAACTCTTGAAAGAAGATGTATCTGTGCTTCATAGATGGTTTCTAAATACATCGGTTTAGAACCCGGATTTCAAAGTTTATGGCTTTTGAACATATCAGTTCAAAACCCGTGCTTCAACGACTATGGCTTCTGAACAATTCAGTTCAGGACCCGTACTTCACAGACTAAGACTTCTAAACACATCAGTTTAGAACTCGTACCTATCAGGTTATATCTTTCACTGTCATATATTTTTTATTTCAAGGATCATGCGGTAAAAGGTAACATTGCATTATGTTTTATTTCTACTGCTTTGAATGTTTGAATCTTTACAAAATTAATTCAATGAAGTGAAATTTTTTCAACTTTCATTCAATGAGTGAAATGTGTGTCAAGGGTGATTTTACAAGCGTTTTTGTATTATCTGAGTTACATCTGTTTCATCTTTCACTTCTGAAATAAATCGAAAGGTCAGCAAAACATGAATGAAATTATGCTGAATGCTCAAAATTATGTGATTCTAGATTTATATAGAATATAATGCTCAAAAAGCCTTTTTGTTAGAATGATGGATGGAAACGAAAATATGAGGAAAACACTATGTTTTAGAACCAAGTGATTGAGATGCTCTAAGTTTTAAATCTAATCATTTAGTTTGAAAGTTTGTGCCTGTGGCCTTTCTGGTTTGGGAGATTAAGTCCTAAGGGGTGCTCGACACCTAGTCCCTAAGACCAACTGATTTGGGATCGGCTAACCCAAATCCTGCTATAGAACCAGATAGAAAGCCATGTTCTACTGGTACAAATGGGTTTAAGATATATCGATGTGGCCTTTCTGGTTTGGGAAAGTAAGTTCTAAGGGGTGTTCGTCACCTAGCACCTAAGGCCAACTGGTCTGGGATCCGCTGACCCAAATCCTGCTATAGAACCAGATAGAAAGCCATGTTTAACGGTGTATCTTATTCTTAATAAACTTTGTGATTAAAAGATGCCAATGAGCACAAAATCAAAAGATGCCAATGTGCACAAAATCAAAAGATGCCAATGAGCACACATCTCTTGAAACTTGGGGAAAATACAAAGCCGCGATAAACCTGTAAATTTGTAAAAATTCTAATTTTGGACAAACAGTGTGAGTAGAGCAGAGTATTCTGATATGTTTTAGAATTGCATATGCTTGTTGCTGATCATATTTCGCATGCTAGCACACCAAATAGATTTAATAAAGGGGTTGAAACTGAACATTTTTAACTTGATATGCAACGATGTCTGGTATTTGAATCCAAACACATGCATTTGATTGATAAATCTGTTAAATTTCATTAAGTTGAATTTCTTTTGTAAAGTTTTCAAATGATCAAATGTTAGTAGTTATAAAATGTAGTTCAATGAATTTTATTTTCCTTGTATAAAATTTCAACTAATGTGCCTAAATGAAATATATGCATACTTTCAGGGGGAGAAAACAAATTGCTCCAGAATTCTTATTTTGAGGGGGAGCAAGGTTATTCATTAAGAAGGAGATTGTTAGTGAGAATCAGAGACGCGACTGAAATTGAAGAAGGTTTTCGATGATCATGATGCACACTTTCATCGAAAAAGGGGGAGAAATGTTTAGTTCAATTTCATGTCAAAGCTTTCAAGTCAAAGATTCGATTTCATGACAGGGGGAGAAATGTTTAAAGAAGACTTCGTCTCAAGAAAGGAAAGGGGGAGATTTCTTCTTCAAGAGTTTAAGAGAAATCGATTGATCATCTTGTGATCTCTTTTTCTGAATATCCTTACTGAAGATTGAAGTTCTCAGGTCAAAGAAAGAAAAAGGGGGAGAATTCTTCAAGAGTTTAGGAAAAATCGATTGATCATCTTGGTTTCTCAAGAAGATCTCTTTTTCTTAGATTTGCGCTACATTGTATCAAAATGCCTTGTGTGAAGAAACAAATTCTCCATATCAAAGAAAGAAAATCTCCGTCAGTTCCCCGTCTGAAGATTTTGTGACGATTTGACTTTGACAAACCTTGATAAAGACCGAAGTTTTGAAGATTCAAGAAGCCGAAGAATGTTGTTCTCAAATGTTTAAATCTTGAATCCAAGGGGGAGATTGTTAGGACAAATATGTCTTCAAGATTTAATCTTAATTAATAAAGTCAAAGTCAATGTAATAGAAAGTCAAAGTTAGCTTATTACCTTAGTTTGTATTGAGGTATATATAGCTTTGTTTAATAGAGGGATGACACAACTATTACAGAGAGGAATACGCATAACTCACATCTTGTAATTTGAGAGCTTATTGAATAGATCTACTTTCTCTCTCTACTCTCTCTCTAGATTCTCTCTCTAATCTTGATAGATCTTGGTTTAACAAACGGCCATCTAGTTCCTCCGTTATCCGTGAGAGCATTTTTGTCTTTTGTTTCTTTTTTTATCTTTACTCGAGAAACTATTCCCATAAACCACAGGGACCAAATCCATAATTATGTTTGAAAAATAAAAATTGTTAAATTTTGTATACATTAATTGTTCTAAATTAATATATATATATATATATATATATATATATATATATATATAGGATGGGTATCAAATACAAACCAAATGGATTGTACAAACCCTACAAACTCAATCTAGCTTCATGAATCTGTAATCTGGCTTCATGAATATATAATTTGGCTTCATGAATCTATATTTTTCGGTCGTCGGTGCCGGACGATGAATTTAGTTTTTCATCTAACAGTTACAAAGGGTAAAATAATATATTTAAAAAAACAAATTTAAAAATATGCTAAAAGCCCTAAAATACCCTTATGGATATAAAAAAAGAAGTTACGTGATTGATGGAGATGAGTTTGTACAGTTTGTACAATCTATTTGGTTTGTACCCGATACCACCCCTATATATATATATATATATATATATATATATATTAATTATAAAATTCTAAGTTTATTTTTACTTAATATATTCTCTTTCAAAAAAACGTATATTACCTATATACATACACGCACAATATTCTCGTGAACTCAACACGCACACTCTTTCTCTCTCTCTCTCTCTCTAAACGTAAAATAGGGGGTGAAGGTTTTTATAAATTAAAAAATATTGTTGAATGCGGCGACTTTTATTCCGGCAGGCAAATCTGCCGAAAATCCTTTTTTTGGCAGATTTCCGAAAAAGCCTGTTTGTCTAGTAATGAGTGATTTGAATGATGATGGGTCAAGATTGAAGCCCTAAGGCCATTTAATTGATGGAAAATAGTGTAAATATACATACTTGTATACTCAAAGGCTAAAGATATGTTTTTTTAACACAATGAGGAGTTACATTGAGGTATAAGTAAGCCTATAGATGGAGATAAACTATACGTGCTCTCATGCAAAAAGAATTAGCAAACAGAAGTAGAATCAAATTTGTATGAGTTTTATGATGTGCTCTCATGCAAAAAGAATTAGCAAACAGAAGTAGAATCAAATTTGTATGAGTTTTATGATGTATGGATTCAAAGAATGACCTTCTTGAGTTGAAGACAAGCCTGAAGACATGTTTAATGAGCTTTTAAAGCGCGGGTGAGACTGGAGGCTACTGGGTGTCGCCTATGAGTTTACACAAATTTGTGTGAGTCTAGAAATGAGCTTGAGCTTGAGCTTTCAAAGAAGCTCACATTCAGTGAGTCATACAAGTCAAGTAATAACTCTTGGTAAGCGCTTACCTGGTAAGTGTTCGATAGACGACCCCTTAGTGGACATGTTGTGATTGTGTAGGTGTTAGATAAGGAGCCCATATCAAACCTACATGACTAGGTGAGTTTCATGTGCTTTACAATGTGATGCATGTCTCTATATGAAATAATATTTTCAGTAATGATTAGTATGGGCTGTAATAACCGTGACCTTTTTGAAGAGTTTAAAGTCTAGTGGTAATTTTCTTACAACTGAAAGTTGAGGGGCTAATCTGATAATAAAGGGTCAAGGTATAAAAATCCTATGTTTGGCACAAAACCCTAGGAGAAGCATTCCATCCTTGTGATTGGCGGCTGAGTAAGAGGAGAAAGAGAGAAATCAATTTCAACTTCTTATTTTGAGAGAACTTCCAGCGATCATCAAGTAAGAAGAAAATAGGCATTTGGAGTCTGATTCATCCAGGTAATGTCTTATTTCGATTTAGAATCTCGTTTTACTGCAGTATTGAGTCAATATAGAGTTTTGTGGGAGAAATGAAATTGATGTTTAAAGTGGAGATTAAACATCCTTTTGGTGTTAGATAGCTAAGGGTTTGGTAAAATCATGAGATAATTAAGATATGTTGTTGTGTTCTCAAAATCGATTGGATTTAGAGCACTTTAGCAGGATTGGATCCCAGGTTGGGAATCGCAGTCGTCGTCCGGTAAGTCCTGAGTAGGTATCCGGGTAATTTCTGTTTAACTGTGGTTTCCGGATATGTGTCCGGGTATTTGGAGTTTCTGGATAGTTCCGGGATAACTGTCCGGGTGGGGTGTTGTCTGGATTGTGGTTTCGTCCGGTAAGCTGGTGTCCGGAAAACTTGTGTCCAGTAAGTCCTTGTCCGGTAAGTCTGTGTTCGGTAAGTCTAGTATCCGGAAAGTGGTGTAGGATCTGAGCAGTGTATATCTTATCCATTTCTCAGGTAATTCGACAGTAAGCCAGAAGTAAAGTAAGAAAAGACCTTATAAGTATCAGGTGAGTTTTCTAACTAAAAGACGTGACTGTTAACGTGTTTTCTAAAGTGAGCACATGATGAGAAATGCCATGTTTTATTCTTATGCTTTTAATTGCATGAAAGTTGTTTAAAAGGTTTATATGAGATGTATGCATACATTGTGTAGACGTAAATTGGCTAAGTTGGGGGCAGGTTCCGCCAGTACTCACGCCGGGGGAGGTTCCGTTTATGCCATGGGAAGTGAGACCCAATAAAGCAGCGTGACACTGACTCGTTATCACTTTCGAGTGATTTCAGGGTGCCATTTACGGGAGCGGATTTATCCGTGAAAGTTTTATGTGAAGTTATGTGAAAGTTTATGGAAAGTTATATGAAAGTTTTATGCAAAGATACTTGAAAGTTATAAACTGTTTTTAAATGATTTTGGAGAACTGTCAGGAGGGAGCTCACTAGATGTAACACCCTCAAAATTGGAGCGAGCAACTAACTTTAATTTCAATAAAATAACCAAAAGTTTATAAGATTATTTCTACAATTCATTCCTGAAAATACCTCGGAATTTAAACATCATAATTTCCACAAACTAAAAGCATAAGACGACGTTACTTAACACAACACAAGTTGCTAGTCCCAATTAATGCGGAAGATTCACTAAATCAAAATCATCTCTCGTGCACTCTACTAGCACTCGCCACTTCACAGTGTAGCTAAAGCTACTCCCAACCTGAGCTTGTTGCACATGCCGACAAATAAAAAGGGTTAGGCTAACGCCTAGTGAGTTCAAGCATTTTATCATGACTATATAAATTCATAAATCGAGAGGAGTATAGTTTTTAGTCATGATTTCAAAAGAGTTTACTTTAAATACAAATCACCCATTTTCCAACTCACACAATTCCCATGCTGAAATCTTTAATATAACATGATTTCCCAAAATAGACCCCTTTCCAAAATCAGTGCGAAAGGTAAAATAGCATTTAATACCCAAAGTAATTAAATACATAATTATTCGTCATTAATCCAAAACATCCCAAAACATGGATGAAACATAATCCACAACTTATATAAGTGGAAAAGCAATTCTCATAAATATGATACGTCACCAAAAACATGGATGAACACAAATACCCAAAACAACACCTTTCGGTGACGGGGAGACCCGTATACATTGCATGTGACAGAACACTAAAGTGGGTCACCTACTATGCAATAAAACACCCACGTGGATTACTCTCGTAAACTGAGCTCAATCACTCCAGATCTATTGCCTGCGAGACTAGGTTGCCCCCAACTTCAACCACTCCAGGTCTATACATTGGGTCACTCCAAATCCACAACAGCACATTAGGGATTACACCTTACTGCCCATGAGACGACGCCCGACCATATAGGCCCACACCTTATTTATCATGGATCCCGATGCCTATCCCGTGCTAAGCACATATATGGAATTACACCTTACTGCCCATGAGACGACGCCCGACCATCTAGGTCCACGCCTTACTTATCATGGAACCCGATGCCTATTCCGTGCTACAAAAGCAACTAACGTCTCGTAAACTGAGCTCAATCAATCCCGACCTCTTGCTTGCGAGACTAAGGGGAAACTCAACTGCCTATGGATCCATGGCTAATAAGGTCTAAATATTACACGACCCCAAATGAATAAACGTAATGCTTTCAAAACATACAATTCCCCAATAACATAAATCATGATTCAAAACTCAACTTGAGCTATCAAAACTGGACAATGTCCCCAAAACTTGATAAAACTCAATACCGAGCCACAAGCTCAACTAACTCAAAAGATAGTAAATGACATCAAATATAACAACACACGCTGTTTGCCAGTAAATACTTCAAATCCATGAAAACCCAAAATAAAATATTGGATCGGGAAAACCCTCCTTTCCAAAGGACTCACACCTTTACATTTTCAAAACATCTCATGATGTGTTATATGCATATTTCCAATATGTCCACAAAATGCATTTTCATACAAATAGACTCCATTTATCACATAAATCAATAACTCATTTTCATGTATGATTTATCCATCACATTTTTTTTCCAAAATCCAAATATAAGTGTTTTATCATATTTACAACCATAAATACTTCGAAGGTTAAAACCCATCAAATAACCCAACATTGACAATTTTCATGTAAAACACATAATTGCTTGGAAAATAACATTTTGGCATGTACAAAGTTTTCGCAAAGTAACTTGAACTCACCTTGCTAGATTTAAGCTAAATCTAAAGTTTCTCCAACGTAAGCTCCTTTGATGAAGTTTGCATCCTCAAGCCAAAACTTCTAAAACCTAGATTTATAAATTTCCAACCATCAATATCAGAATCCAATCATGTAGAATCATTCCCTAAACACTTAGAATCATTTCTCCCAACATATTACACCCAAAATAACCAATACATCGAAACCCTAATTTCCAAAATGAAGAGAAGAGAAGATTACTTCAATCATCAAGTGAATCCACCAACCAAACACTTCTAGTGTTACCAAAGTGAGCCTCATTCTTCGTTTCATCTAAAGAAAGGAAAAGGTTTAGGTGAGGGTTGGGTAAAACCCTAGAAAGTGTAGAAATACCAACCAAAAGGAGATGAGATGAGAAATACCAACCTCAACCTAAGAATTCTTGTGAAGAGATGGAGGAAAGACTTTGATTTACAAGATTTGTGGCTTCAAGGGCTTCAAAATCGTTTTGAAGGGTTAGGGTTTCGTCTTGAGAGAGTTTAGGGAGAGAGGTGTGGAATAGAAAATGAAAAGGAAGTTGAAGTCGTGGGTTTAAAACCCTCTGGAGCCCGCTCGCGATTGTGACACGGCGAGAGTGACCATGTCACAATCGCCGGGGCACTCTCGCCCGCTACCAAAAATGCCCACGGTACCTTTTCGGCGAAAGTGACACTATGAAAGTGACCATGTCACTCTCGCGAGTGTCATACTCGCTGGCCCTTCCAAAACTCTCGGTACATTCTTGGCGAAAGTGACACTGCGAAAGTGACAATGTCACTCTCGCGAGTGTCATACTCGTTGGACTTGTACCGAGTCCAAACTTGGCCAATTTCTCGAGAGATCCAATTAGCATTACGTGACCCACCTTCCAAAGCAACACCTTGTCCTTCTAATAAATCTAAATGGACTTATTTACAATTTGAGTTAGAATTTTCGGGGTGTTACAATCCTCCCAACCTTAAAGAGATTTCGTCCTCGAAATCCAGTTCTCACACAAACAATGGCCACACCGCCCAACACATTCCAACTTCCCTCGGTTTCAACCCGGTTCAAATTTATTTCCCACTGAATTGCCCACATCGGCTTCTTGGTGTTACTCACAACTAGACCTGGCAAACGGGTCGTGTCGTGTCGGGTTCGTGTCGGGTTCACGGGTTAAACGGGTTGGGAGTGTCAAACCCGAACACGACACGTTTAATAAACGGGTCAGAATATCGCAACCTGAACACGACCTGATTTAACCCGCCTAAACCGACACGACACGATTAACCCGTTTAACCTCTTAACCCATTAAACCCGCAAACCCGTTAACCCGATTAACCCGTTTACTTAACCCGGCACGACACGATTAACCCGTTTAACCTCTTAACCCATTAAACCCGCAAACCCGTTAACCCGATTAACCCTTTTCGTAAGAAGGAATTTTTGTTCAATATATATAGGACTGTAAACGAACCGAACGAACACGAACAAAGACTTGTTCATGTTCGTTAGAAAAAAGATATGTTCGTGTTCATTTACGTTCGCACAAACACAAAAAATTGCAAAATAAACTTAAAGGTACACCAACTTTTAAAGGGTGCCCCAATCAAATTTTTAACTCAGTTCAAGCCAACCAGCAAGCAAACCAGCTCAAGCCAATTGTTTCACTCAAACAAAGGAGGATGGCAATTCAAAATGTGGAAGGGATGAGGGGTATTTATAGTTGAGAGTAAGGGTTGTGGTTTGAAATTTGGGCGATGTGGGATGAAATCTGATGAGAAAAATGGGTTGGTTCACTTGAGGTATCCCACATCGAAAGTTTTATAGCAAAATTAATCTTGGAACCATGTATATAAGTGAAGCCAAACTAGTTCCTCTGATTTGTTTTATTTTTCCATAAACCAATTACTTTTAATTATAATTATAATTATAATTATAATAATAATTATAATAATAATTATAATAATAATAATTAAATTATAATTATTTTTTCTTAAACATATATTTAATTTTTAACTTATATATATAAACGGGTTACTCGGGTCATTTTCGAGTTGAAATGGTTGACTCTAACCTTACCCGTTTAATTTTCGTGTCGTGTCGTGTCAACCCGTTTACTTAAACGGGTTGAAATGTATTACCCAAACCCGTTTAATTCGTGTCGGGTTCGTGTCGAGTTAGCGTGTCGTGTCATTTTTTGCCAGGTCTACTCACAACGATTCCCCGTTTAGGCATAAAACACCCACATTCAATTGAAGGCCTAAGCTATAAGAGTGGCTTTCGACCACCAGATTTAAGTTGTCTCCCAACCTTAAGTGACCCATACTTTCTCAACGAGAGATTCAAACTCCCAAATAGTCCCACTACCGAACTAGTATTTATTCTCAACGGTAACATAAATTCCAACCCAAACGGTCATTACCGACTCATTAATTGCACAATCCTCCAAAGATGTGCTCAATCAACAATCATCCAATTGACAGATTCTCTAATCACACCATCAAATCATTTCTCTAAGTCTCTTTATTACCTATGAGCATCTTAAGATTTCTACAACCCTTACCAACATTTCTTCAAAATCGGACTACAATCCCCCGATTACACTAACGGTGCTTGACCTCAAGCCCCAAAAGTTGACACTTAGATGTACCATCAACTTTGAGTCACCCCAGACTCAACACTCGAGTTTCACTCGCCAAGCATCCTCATCAAAACCACAATTATCGCTATGGTGCCTAATGGGTCCCACATACGAAAGTTGACCAAGACCCCCAAAATAAGATTCTCAACAAGAAAGGTTACCACCAACCTCAAAATGCGTTACCGCAAGCCAATCCCTCAAATTACCACAAACACATTGACTTTGCTACCAATATCATCCGGCCTATAATCACACCACGCGCCTGAACGCTCAACTCTTCACAGTCGAGGTTCTACACACTTACTTTCAACTGGGTTACTTAACTTTTCCAAGGTCCTACTGAGTTCAAGGTTTTTCAAGTGCGCTATTCAATAAATATGCCAATCAGTCAAAACCCTTCACAAAACTTTTCAACGCAAAGATTTTCATATCAAATAAATCGCACGCATAGAAAAACTACTATCATCAATTCGGTAGTTACGCAAAAATGGACACGCTCGTCCCACATATGAAAATCATGTTGAAATTTATTTCATTGCAGTTCAGTTTACCCACCAAAACGCAAAGCGTAATAAACAATTTCTTTAAAATAAACGGTCACGGTTCTAGTATGGATTGACTCATGACATGCACGTAGAGTAACTGCTCGACTTTAAACATGGTGCAACAAAAGGTGTGCACGTATTTCAAGAGAAGTCCCACGACAATTGACTCCAAAATTTCCCTTTTAACCATAAAATGGCATGGGACAAAGTTCACTAACCAAAATTTGCGCGCGTCAGTTTATTATACAAAACGATGAAACGGTTTACAAATACACCTTAGTCAACACAAAACGACCTGTGCAAATTCCATATTTAGAACAAAACCCATACGTTTCCATCACTTGAAAATATCGACTAAAACATCTTAAAACCTCACCTTGGGGTAGGCATGCAAGCTTGTAACACTTCCATTAGCAATTTTCTTCTTGAAACGAAATAACATGCATCAAATGGTTCGCGACCAAATTCCAAAAGATTGTATTCTTTAAATTAATTTCCCAAAATTTCCCATTCGGTCCTATAACGACAATTGAGTAAAACGGTTCTGGTCGAAACTTGCACACAACAATGCGTTTCCCAAAACATATGAGGAAGTAAGTGTTAATAAAAAGGTAGACACCCAAAAAGGATTCCTACCAACTTCAAATCTTGAATTGCACCAACGGTGCGCGTCAATGTTCAAAACATAAGAAATTACACGCACCGTGGTTTTATACAACAATTTTCTAAAATCTTCATCACGAAGTATTTTCCTCAAAGTTTCGTACTCGGAACACAAAACGTCAAAACGTCAATGCTTAAAATGTATTTGTCAAAAATACTCAAAATACACATTTTCTCCAAAACCAAAAAGTTTTCAATTTTCCAAAATGTTCGACAATCAAAGTTGACCAAATGTCAACGACTCACACATTTGTATTTTCAAAATGTAAAGCATTGCGAACTATGCATGATTTCCACGACACCAAAACACCCATTTGACCAAATGGCCATCATTTATACAACGAGTTAATAAAATAACTTCTCTCACGATTCGTTTGACAAAGTGTAGAGAACAATGGTTACCAAGATATGCATACCCCTAAGTCGATATAGCGTATTTCCCATAAAATGATAATAAAACGTTTAACCGACCAAAAGCGCACCAAGCAAGTCATTATGAAATGTCAGCAAAATGTTCTTTCATGCATCACTTAAGCCACGTATAAATCAATCCATACACTGAACTATATGCAACGAAATACTTAGTAACACAAACTCTTGAAAGAAAAGTTATGCAACACTAGAGTTCCAAACCCATCTCTTCTTAGTCGTCTTATGGCATAAAATTAACTTTTCTTAACAAAACTCGAGTGGGACCAAATGCCCAACATAACTCGTAAACTTTTCACATAAGCAAATAGAGTATGCACATTGTAAAATTGTACCCACACGACACAACACGCCGTAAAACAAAACTCCATGAACTCCAACGAACTCAATGACTCCAAGTCAACAAAACGACACTAAACATCGTGCCTCCAAAACCAAATCGCTATAAGCAAAATCATGAATGCAACGCCAAAATCCCAAAAATTCCCTTCTAGGGTAATATCATATAAACAACATTGCTTAACAACTCACATTAAACAAATTTCCCAAAAATGACTTTACATAGACATAATGGAATATAACTTCCGTCCAACTCTAACATATGTGGAGGAGATCCAATGTTAAAGTCACAAACCGTAGTTATTGCCCAACATCTTAAACATCATAAAAATATGATTGCCATTACATCCAAAACAGATGTTGAACAACAATGAAATAAGGCAAAACCAATCCCGACGGAGTTTGCAACTCCCGCAATAAAATGGTTTCATGCACGTTCAAAACCATGATTTGAAATCTTGTGTGTGCGCTAAATATTTTTTTCAAAATTCATAACACAATCCAAACAAGGATTTGAAACACAAGAAATAATTGATGCAATTTATTTTCAAATTAAACTTTGTGCATGACTTAGTCAGTATTCAACGTCTCAACTCATACCCTTCCAAATCTCTCCGGTCCACTATTGTCATCCGGATGCTTTAACCTCTTAAGGTAAGTTGGGAATTACACCAATTAACTTTACGGTTTTTCCTCAAATCAAAATCGGCTCATTAGGCCTATGGTTCTAATCCAACCATCAATCTCGACCCGAAACGGTCTACTTAAAGCAATTATCATGCTTATCGTCACTCCAAGTGACTAATACTAGAATCGTCCATCTATTCCAACGACTACTAGCTTAGAACCTCATTCACTACCCCAACGATTATCACATTAAAGTAATTCAAGTACGCACATGTACTAGCAGGTTCACCATGACACTGGCCAGGTGTTACTATGAACGCACCATACATGATTATCCTTGTTACTCTCGACGTGACTCTCGTTTCTAACAACATCCATCAACTTCAAAACATCCTATCTTAAAGTGCCTAAAGGTGAATTTCACTCTCATTTACTTAGACAAACGCTAGTTTGAGTCTAGGTATCCAAAATCAACACCTAAATCTCTCAAACTTATGCTCTGATACCAACTTGTAACACCCTCAAAATTGGAACGAGCAACTAACTTTAATTTCAGTAAAATAACCAAAAGTTTATAAGATTATTTCTACAATTCATTTCTGAAAATACCTCGGAATTTAAACATCATAATTTCCACAAACTAAAAGCTTAAGACGGCGTTACTTAACACAACACAAGTTGCTAGTCCCAATTAATGCGGAAGATTCACTAAATCAAAATCATCTCTCGTGCACTCTACTAGCACTCGCCACTTCACAGTGTAGCTAAAGCTACTCCCAACCTGAGCATGTTGCACATGCTGACAAATAAAAAGGGTTAGGCTAACGCCTAGTGAGTTCAAGCATTTTATCATGACTATATAAATTCATAAATCGAGAGGAGTGTAGTTTTTAGTCATGATTTCAAAAGAGTTTACTTTAAAAACAAATCACCCATTTTCCAACTCACACAATTCCCATGCTGAAATCTTTAATATAACACGATTTCCCAAAATAGACTCCTTTCCAAAATCAGTGCGAAAGGTAAAATAGCATTTAATACCCAAAGTAATTAAATACATAATTATTCGTCACTAATCCAAAACATCCCAAAACATGGATGAAACATAATCCACAACTCATATAAGTGGAAAAGCAATTCTCATAAATATGATACGTCACCAAAAACATGGATAAACACAAATACCCAAAACAACACCTTTCGGTGACGGGGGAGACCCGTATACATTGCATGTGACAGAACACTAAAGTGGGTCACCTACTATGCAATAAAACACCCACGTGGATTACTCTCGTAAACTGAGCTCAATCACTCCAGATATATTGCCCGCGAGACTAAGGAGCCCCCAACTTCAACCACTCCAGGTCTATACATTGGGTCACTCCAAATCCACAACAGCACATTAGGGATTACACCTTACTGCCCATGAGACTACGCCCGACCATATAGGTCGACGCCTTACTTATCATGGATCCCGATGCCTATTCCGTGCTACAAAAGAAACTAACGTCTCGTAAACTGAGCTCAATCAATCCCGACATCTTGCTTGCGAGACTAAGGGGAAACTCAACTGCCTATGGATCCATGGCTAATAAGGTCTAAATATTACACGACCCCAAATGAATAAACGTAATGCATTCAAAACATACAATTCCCCAATAACATAAATCATGATTCATAACTCAACTTGAGCTATCAAAACTGGACAATGTCCCCAAAACTTGATAAAACTCAATACCGAGCCACAAGCTCAACTAACTCAAAAGATAGTAAATGACATCAAATATAACAACATACGCTGTTTGCCAGTAAATACTTCAAATCCATGAAAACCCAAAATAAAATCTTGGATCGGAAAACCCTCCTTTCCAAAGGAGTCACACCTTTACATTTTCAAAACATCTCATGATGTGTTATATGCATATTTCCAACATGTCCACAAAATGCATTTTCATACAAATAGACTCCATTTATCACATAAATCAATAACTCATTTTCATGTATGATTTATCCATCACATTTTTTTTCCAAAATCCAAATATAAGTGTTTTATCATATTTACAACCATAAATACTTCGAAGGTTAAAACCCATCAAATAACCCAACATTGACAATTTTCATGTAAAACACATAATTGCTTGGAAAATAACATTTTGGCATGTACAAAGTTTTTACAAAGTAACTTGAACTCACCTTGCTAGATTTAAGCTAAATCTAGAGTTTCTCCAACGTAAGCTCCTTTGATGAAGTTTGCATCCTCAAGCCAAAACTTCAAAAACCTAGATTTATAAATTTCCAACCATCAATATCAGAATCCAACCATGTAGAATCATTCCCTAAACACTTAGAATCATTTCTCCCAACATATTACACCCAAAATAACCAATACATCGAAACCCTAATTTCCAAAATGAAGAGAAGAGAAGAGAAGATTACCTCAATCATCAAGTGAATCCACCAACCAAACACTTCTAGTGTTACCAAAGTGAGCCCCATTCTTCGTTTCATCTAAAGAAAGGAAAAGGTTTAGGTAAGGGTTGGGTAAAACCCTAGAAAGTGTAGAAATTCCAACCAAAAGGAGATGAGATGAGAAATACCAACCTCAACCTAAGAATTCTTGTGAAGAGATGGAGGAAAGACTTTGATTTACAAGATTTGTGGCTTCAAGGGCTTCAAAATCGTTTTGAAGGGTTAGGGTTTCGTCTTGAGAGAGTTTAGGGAGAGAGGTGTGGAATAGAAAATGAAAAGGAAGTTGAAGTCGTGGGTTTAAAACCCTCTGGAGCCCGCTCGCGATTGTGACACGGCGAGAGTGACCATGTCACAATCGCCGGGGCACTCTCACCCGCTACCAAAAATGCCCACGGTACCTTTTCGGCGAAAGTGACACTGCGAAAGTGACCATGTCACTCTCGCGAGTGTCATACTCGCTGGCCCTCCCAAAACTCTTGGTACATTCTTGGCGAAAGTGACACTGCGAAAGTGACAATGTCACTCTCGCGAGTGTCATACTCGCTGGACTTGTACCGAGTCCAAACTTGGCCAATTTTTCGAGAGATCCAATTAGAATTACGTGACCCACCTTCCAAAGCAACACCTTGTCCTTCTAATAAATCTAAATGGACTTATTTACAATTTGAGTTAGAATTTTCGGGGTGTTACACTAGACCTCATGGTCTAACCCTCGCATTTTCCAAACTAAACCTTTTCAGGTAAACAGGTAATAGGAGGCTCTGGCAAGTGAGCGGGGCAAAATAGAGAATGGTTACAGATAGAGACAGAGACACTCTAGCTTTTAGTATTTAGACTATTCTCAGTTGTGTATAGGTTGTTTCCGCCAACCTATTTTTGAGACTGATGTAAGAAATTTTGAGACTCGGTTTTGTAATGATTATTACCTAATGCTATGCATGCTTTATTTTAGACTGGGTTGTTACAATTGGTATCAAATTCATAGTTTAAGGGATTTAGGTGACCGGACGGGCCTAAATTTAAACTTTGGGAGTAGAAATCACAACTGAGAATCAGGAAATGCGTTAGGAGGGCTATTGTAGAGATAGGACTAATAGAGTACCGAGGACAGTCATGTAAGGTAAGTTTGGGATTACACCTGGCCAGTGTAATTGCGAACTTACAGGTACATGTATGTGCTTAATCTGCCTTATTATTCCGAAGTTGTAGTCCTATGCTAGTTTATATGTCGTATTCCAGTAATCTAGAATGTCAACAAGATCCCTAAGGGGAAGATTGAGACCCATTGTTGGGAAGCGTCGTAAAAGATCATTTATGATGTGATGTATGTATACCTCGTAAAGACGAAATGTGGTATAGAATGTTATGAGTCGTCTAGAGGTAGATCTTTGTGGATTCGGAAGAGATGAATGATTGATTCTTTTTAGTAAGACTCTTGTTTCTGGAGAATCCCAGTTCTAGAAATCGTGGGATAGATTAGTTCGGTGGTAAGGAAGGGCAGTGTCGAGATCTTGGAAGTATAAATTCCAGAGCAAGCAGAGGATTAGAACCCTGACTCTTTAGTCGAGTTGTTCAGTGGCAGGATCATTGAAGAGAGATTTATGTAGAGGACTGAAAGCGTGTAGAGGTATAATATGAGATGAATTGGGCAAGACGAAAATAGTATGAAATGCTTGAGTAAGTGGACCGTTGAATGTATGTATAGCAAGTTGTTGCAAGGCCGAGAGGGCGACCACTGGTCGAAAGTAGAGTGTCAATGATAAGTTGCGTGAGTAAAGTGATTGACCTTGTTTGAGTGAGTAGCCTTCAATTGCAAGTAAAGTTTCATGCATTGAGTTCGTATATGGGTACATGAGATTTTTCATAAGTAAAGTAAATGTGTAAATATCAAATTTGATCAGATATGAGTCGGCGTGTGCAAACGTATGTTTAAAGAAAAATGCGAATCCATTTACATCGCACAATGAAGTCTTGAGGTTTACGATTGGCAAAATACTTCACACTTTTCGTGATAAGTTAAATTGTTGCAGAAGTCAAGAAAACGTTTGCCAGCAAAACTTTTATAACCAAAATGAGTATTGAAATGTTGATGTCATATAAATGAGTGTAAGAGCCGACCGGTTTATTTCGTGTCGGTAATTTCTTTCAGAATTTTGTCGTATAAAAGATTTTCATTCAAAATGTTACTGTCGTGACAACGTCATTTTGGTAGAGTAAGATTGAGTTTTACAAAAAGGGTGCATGCGAACGATTCTCGAGATCGTTGTGCAGGGCATTGGAGTTATGAGAATGTTGGGGTCATGTGTACCCAAGTTGTTTCCATGTGTTGTTCTTTAAAATGAGAAAATGTGTGAAATGATTTACTTATCGCGTTGTCATGCATGAAGGCTATGAACTCACTAGGTCGTAGAGTATTACATTTTAAGCTAAGGAAGAACTCCGAGAGTGGAGAAGTGTTGGACAAATTAGGGGAGAATGTTTGTAGTTTTGGTATTTGTGTTCAAGAGGAGAGGTGAACAGTGGAAGAGCCGAAAGTGGATTTTAGTGTCGGTTGTGTGAGGGTCTGTACCCTTGATTCGGTGGTTGGAAATACAGTTGCCAAGGGACGGTTGTGTCCAAGGGAAGGACTAGAAGTCATCAAGGTGTTGGTATTAGCAACTCGTTATGAGTAGTGTGGTGAAGTGGGAATGAAATATCCTCGACGTCGAATAAGAGTTTTAGGTGATCTTGCAATGTTGACGTTGAACGAGTAAGTTTGAAATGAGGACGACAGGATATGAAGTTGATTATGATATGTTGGAAGGATTAGGTTCAGTGAGGAACCCTTGTTAAAGAATAGGTTAAGAAAGTAGTTGCGGATTGACTATTGACGTTGAAGTCAACAGCTGGGTAAGATGGTTGAGGCCGAAGACTTGAACCAGAAGAGTGAAAGTTGGTAGAACACCTTGTAGGGGTGCTAAGTTAGTGAGAGACTGTTGTTTGCGTTTAAGCATTCTATTTGCGAGGGTAGCATAAACGGAGTGAGGGGTGTTGCATAAACGGAGTGAGGGTAGACTATATCAGTCAGTATATCAGTCAGTAAGGAAATGTGCCCTGTCTATGTAATGGTTTGGAGTCGCAAAGAACTAGCAAGAATCGAATATGTTTGAGTTAGTCGAGAACTCGTGAGTTGTTGTTTTAGAATTGGTAAGAGACAAAGTAGCGATATGGACTCGATTATGTAAGCGGGAGAAAATGAAGGAAAGTTTGAATTGTGTATGAATGGCCATGAGAGACCTGGTTTGTAGTAAGGTGTTATGAGTGGAGAATGTACGGATGAGTAGGGGCATCGATTGCTAAGATAAATGTGCTAGCTAGTGTTATGGTAACGTGATGTTAGAAAGACGAAGCATTAGATGGAAGCCTTTTCGGGATTTCGGATGAGGTGTGCAAATTGCTAAGCAAGTGGTTGGATCACGTAGTTGTAAGTGGCAGTGTGATATGCCTATTATCGGGGTAGAATGTCAGAGCAGTGATGGGTGCTTGCCCAAATGAGAGACCGAGCGTTTTTGGCTATATGAGTCGCTAAGTAAGTATATTCTTGAAATCACTATAAGTTTAAAGAAGGGGAGATTTTGTTTAGTCAAAATGTGAGGTAGTAGAGGCGAAATCTTTAAAGAATGCGAATTGTTTCTTGCGTGTGAAAGAATTTTTCCGTGAGGGTAATAGTTGGAGATCAAAGAATGTGTAGTAGTAGCTAATGATGGTGTCAGTTCAAGATGATCTAGTTGAATGCCTTAAGTTAGAATTTCGGTGCAACCGTTTGGTTATGTATAGTAATGAGAAAGTATTGTCAGCTTGTGGAAAGGTCGGAAGAGAGGGGCAAGCAATGTTGGTGGGCTGTGCTCCACGCTAACGTGGGGAGGTGAGGATAGTATGTCGGAACAAGTGAGTAGGTTGGAGGTAGTAAGCTTGACAGTAGCACCGAAGGGTGGAGTAGTGTGTAAGTCGCCATCGTTAAGTGTGCGAACCTTTGGAAAGAGTATTGAGGAAGGGAATTGTGTATGACCTTGTGCAGGAGAGAAGTGGATAAGACAACTGAATGAGTTAAGTTAGTGACTTTGTGAGAAATGTTTAATCGAATTAGTCGTTCAGTGATAAGTTATTGAGAATAGTTTTGCGAGGGTAATCAAAGTTACGTTATATACGACTGGACGCTTGTGGCAGGAAGTGAGAAATTGATGAGCCTTCAGGATAAGTTCATTTCGGATAGGCGAACACTCCAATAAGGAATTATGGAGATTTCCTGCGATTAGTCACGTTAAGTGTGAAATGATGAAGTGGTGAGAACGTACGAATTAGTTGTCGAGCTGTAGCCGATGTGATTCGGGAAGGGAATATGATCTGCATAGACGTATATCGGTTGGAAGAAGTGATCTAGAATTACATGTAACCCGAGGAGGGAACTCTAGGTGTGAGTTCGTCGGGATGTGCAAGGGTGGCCTTGTGCCAAGTGGTCAAGTGAGTGATTGTTCCTGGTTTTAGATTCTCGTTGTAGTGGCGGGGAATTTCCGCCAAGTTCCATCTTTTAAGGAAGTAAGGGGTACGAGAGATCGTGAGTAGGCGTGTTGTAAAACCGTGAGTCCCGACGTGAGGGCGGAAGCAAGCAAATAGAGGCGCGGTTGGCCTTGGATTGTCTAGTGGTATCTAAGCGAGTATAGTGTTCGGAGAAGTTGCAAGTGAGTAGTACAAGATGACACGACATAGCAAAGTGGTGACTCGCCGAGGGCGGTCTCAATGTATGGTGTACGATTATGTTTCCCATCAGAACGGTTTGGAGTGACCGAGTAGAACTGAGTTGGTTGGATTGAAAAACATAAGACTTTTGAACCTTGAAGTTTGAGAGAAAGGTAGGGTGGACTAAGTCTGTGGATCCGTCGAAGTTATGAAAGTTGAGTAGATAATGTGCGATCTTGAGGTACTCGATGAGATTTTGAGAGATATTCATAGTGTGACGCACGTCTCTTTGTGGAGAACCCATGTGGGAAATGAGATGCAGACGATAAGAAGTTGACTTTTGTCATTAGTGAGAGAGATAGAGCAGTGGCATACAAGTAAGACTGGTCAGAGGAATTAAGGAGTGTACATCCGACATTTCATGTCTCGGACTTAATGAAGTGTTTGTCAGATGCCGAGGTGGCTGTTCCTTTGGGGGACATCAGTATAGATGAGAGGTTGACTAACATAGGAGAACCGATCGAAATCGTGAGCAGTAAGGTTTGCGAAACGAGGAACAAAGAAGTCTGGTTAGTGAAAGTTCAGGGGAGGTATCATAAGGGACGAGAGGCTACTTGGGAAGTGGAAGCGGACATGAAGTCCAAATACCCTCATCTCTTCGAGAATGGAATTCCGGGGACGGAATTCTTTTGAGGGGGGAGTGTTGTAATAACCCTGACCTTTTTGAAGAGTTTAAAGTCTAGTGGTAATTTTCTTACAGCTGAAAGTTGAGGGGCTAATCTGATAATAAAGGGTGAAGGTATAAAAATCCTATGTTTGGCACAAAACCCTAGGAGAAGCATTCCATCCTTGTGGTTGGCGGCTGAGTAAGAGGAGAAATAGAGAAATCAATTTCAACTTCTTTTTTTAGAGAACTTCCAGCGATTATCAAGTGAGAAGAAGATAGGCATTTGGAGTCTAATTCATCCAGGTAATGTCTTTTTTCGATTCTGAATCTCGTTTTACTGCAGTATTGAGTCAATATAGAGTTTTGTGGGAGAAATGAAATTGATGTTCAAAGTGGAGATTAAACATCCTTTTGGTGTTAGATAGCTAAGGGTTTGGTAAAATCATGAGATAATTAAGATACGTTGTTGTGTTCTCAAAATCGATTGGATTTAGAGCACTTTAGCAGGATTGGATCCCAGGTTGGGAATCGCAGTCGTCGTCCGGTAAGTCCTGAGTAGGCATTCGGGTAAGTTCTGTTTAACTGTGGTTTCCGGATATGTGTCCGGGTATTTGGAGTTTCCGGATAGTTCCGGGATAACTGTCCGGGTGGGGTGTTGTCCGGATTGTGGTTTCGTCCGGTAAGCTGGTGTTCGGAAAACTTGTGTCCGGTAAGTCCTTGTCCAGTAAGTCTGTGTTCGGTAAGTCTAGTATCCGGAAAGTGGTGTAGGATCTGAGCAGTGTATATCTTATCCATTTCTCAGGTAATTCGACAATAAGCCAAAAGTAAAGTGAGAAAAGACCTTATAAGTATCAGGTGAGTTTTCTAACTAAAAGACGTGACTGTTAACGTGTTTTCTAAAGTGAGAACATGATGAGAAATGCCATATTTTATTCTTATGCTTTTAATTGCTTGAAAGTTGTTTAAAGTTTTATATGAGATGTATGCATACATTGTGTAGACGTAAATTGGCTAAGTCGGGGGGAGGTTCCGCCAGTACTCACGCCGGGGGGAGGTTTCGTTTATGCCATGGGAAGTGAGACCCAATAAGGCAGCGTGACACTGACTCGTTGTCACTTTCGAGTGACTTCAGGGTGCCATTTACGGGAGCGGATTTATCCGTGAAAGTTTTATGTGAAGTTATGTGAAAGTTTATGGAAAGTTATATGAAAGTTTTATGCAAAGATACTTGAAAGTTATAAACTGTTTTTAAATGATTTTTGAGAACTGTCAGGAGAGAGCTCACTAGACCTCATGGTCTAACCCTCACATTTTCCAAACTAAACCTTTTCAGGTAAACAGGTAATAAGAGGCTCTGGCAAGTGAGCGGGGTAGAATAGAGAATGGTTACAGATAGAGACAGAGACACTCTAGCTTTTAGTATTTAGACTATTCTCAGTTGTGTATAGGTTGTTTCCGCCAACCTATTTTTGAGACAGATGTAAGAAATTTTGAGACTCGGTTTTGTAATGATTATTGCCTAATGCTATGCATGCTTTATTTTAGACTGGCTTGTTACATGGGCTATATGTGTTTGGTATTTTAAAAGAAGATATGTAGGCAATGTGTTTACATGTACTAGACTATTATGCACGAAAAATAGTTTTGTATGCATATGGGTTCATGCATTGGGACAACGGTTAATATACAATGGAGATGAACAGATATGTGGAGTCCATCAAGGTCAGATTGACCTAAATTGGGCAACGCATCTAAGCTACACTATAAGAAATTTGGTTATTGATACCACATCGACAAAAAGAGATCCCAATTTCAAAACGAGTCATTTATTATTGTTGTTGATAATTGTTGATTGCAAGTATGTTCTTATGACATTATATGTATATCAATGTTATAAGAAGCAATATCTTTTGTGCATGTTTGTTGTACAAAACTAAAAACTCACTAGACCTAAGGTCGTGCGTACCGTTCTCGGGTACCACGGCGGGTTCGTTCATCAGGTAGATCGGGTAGGGCGGGGTAGGCGGTACGGGGGTATCGGGTAGGGTAGGGTTCGGGAACCCGGGCTAAATTTGATTTTTTTTTAATTTTTTAAATATAACCGTTTACCAACGGCTAGTTTTTTTATAATTTTTTTTATAATTTTTTTTTTCAAATTATACACACTATATATATTAACCTCTACCACCTTCATTTTTTCACACCAAAAAACTCTATACTTTATTCCATTATTTCTTCAATTTTTTCATCACTTTATTTTTTAGACATTATGGATTCGCCACAACCCACTTCATCGACCGCATCATCATCATCATCCATAGACACCGACGAGTACTTTGAGCAGCAAAGGGTAATTTTTATAGGGTTGGTTCGAGAAGCTGCAAAATTAATTTATGGTAGCACCGCCTCATCGTCAAGAAGAGAACCGAGGGCCGGGAACATAGAAAGAGGTCGGGTAGCTGCAAACGAGCGGCTTTTGCGGGACTACTTTGGCAACAACCCGGTTTATACACCGGATATGTTTAGACGGCGGTTCAGGATGAGCAGGCAACTATTCGAACGAATAGTTGAAGATTTAGCAGGAGAGTATCCGTATTTTACACTTCGGTTGGACGGCAGACGCAAACAAGGTTTTTCTCCGATACAAAAGTGTACTTCCGCTATTCGGCAATTGGCGTATGGAGTAGCTGCCGACTCACTTGACGAGTACTTGAGGATGGGAGACAAAACGTCACGAGATTGTCTGCACAAATTCTGCACAGGTATTATTGAACTCTATGGTCAAAAATATTTACGCAAGCCTACTTATGTTGATATTCAGAAGTTGTACACCGCACATGAAGCTAAACACGGATTTCCCGGCATGCTCGGCAGCATAGACTGTACTCATTGGGCGTGGGCAAATTGTCCGGTAGCATGGCGAGGTCAATTCATCAGAGGTGATCATGAGCACCCGACAATCATGCTAGAAGCAGTGGCCTCCCATGATCTATGGATCTGGCACGCATACTTTGGTGTTGCCGGTTCCAACAACGACATCAATGTTCTCAATCAGTCGCCCATCTTCAACGATCTCTATGATGGAAAAGCACCCGAGTGCCCTTTTGAGGTGAATGAAGTCACCTACAACCACGGATATTATCTAGCGGATGGAATATATCCGGAATGGGCTACTTTCGTAAAATCATTTACGTGCCCACATGATCATAAACGAAAAAAGTTCAAGTCCGCGCAAGAATCGGCACGTAAAGATGTTGAACGAGCTTTTGGCGTGCTTAAACAACGTTGGCATATACTTCATAACCCGACACGCGGATGGTATCCGACAAGATTGGGAAACATTATGTACGCTTGTGTCATATTACACAATATGATACTCGAAGACGAAGACCTTGCCATTTGTGGTGTCGATGAAAACGACCTTGTAGCGGATGATATCGAAACACAAATCAGTGAGGAACAACGCGCGGCAAATGGTCGAGAAGTCAAAAACCGGGAGACTCATAATAACCTTCGGTCGGATTTGGTCGAACATATTTGGCGTATCCGAGTTCCCAACAACGACGACGACTAGATTTTTAATGTTTTGTAATTTTTAAATTTATTTTGTAATTTTTAAATTTTTAATGAATGTTATGAATTTTTATTTTTATTATTTATCTTATTTTTATTTATTAAAAAATATATAAATATTTTTATTTTGTTAAATAATTAAATGTATAAATAAAAGAATTAAAAAAAGCTGAGGTGGCATCAGGGTTCAGTGGGTTCGTGGGTTGGCGGTACTCCACTTTAGGGTAAGGAGGGTAGGAAAGAGAAAAGCTGATGTGGCGCTGAGGTGGCATCAGGGTTCAGTGGGTAGGCGGTACTCATGGTCTAATAATTAACCCGTGGAAAGAAATCTATAATTAGTTTTACATAACATAAGAAAATACATAGAATTTAAATATATGAGAGTCACTACTAAATGGAAGACTTTTAGTTACACAATTTTCCCTGTTAAATCATCGCTTAAGGGGTGATTCTTCACAAAGCAGACATATAAGTTGGTGGATAAATTATTGGTGGAATACTCAAATCAGTGTCAGATTAATCAGACACCCGATTTACTTTATTTCATCGGATTCTACCGAAACCATTGGTATTATGTAGGTGGATATTATGTGAGTGATCTGTCAGTAATCATCGATGGAAATTTTATAGATAAAAGTTATTTATTTTATATCGTGTGAAATACAAACAAAGTATATTATCAGTTTATTAATTTATCATATGTAGTTAGAAATTTGTTAAATATATGGACGTGGATGTAATAAATGATGATGGTATTTGTAACACCCTCAAATTTGGAACGAGCAACTAACATTAAAATTCAATAACATAACCATAGTAAATAAAATCATTTCTACATTGCATTCCTCAAATCACCTCGGAATTTAAAACATCATAAATTCTACAGTTTGTAACTTAAGACGGGCGTTACTTAACACCACATAAGTTGCTAGTCCAACAAGTGCGGAAAACTTCACTACTCGAGTCACCTCTCGTGCACTCTACTAGTACTCGTCACTTCGCAATGTAGCTAGAGCTACCCCAACCTGAGCCTGTTGCACATGCCGACAAATAAAAAGGGTTAGGCTTACGCCTAGTGAGTTCAAGCATTTTATCATGACCACATAAAAACATAAGTCAAAAGAGTATTAGTTTAGTCATGATTTCGAAAGAGTTTACTTTAATTGCAAATCATCCATTTTCCAACTCACACATTTCCATGGGAAGGTTCCCGAAAGGTATAATACGTTTTTCCAAAATGAATTACGTTTCCAACTCACTCAAATACGTGAATAAGTCTAGTTTAGGCAAAACCTTCAAATACGGTTGACAATACATACTCGACCCGTAATACATGGAAACCATCCATTAGATATAACACTTTATTAAAACGTAATACGAAGCAAATGTAGCATAAACCCGTCCATCAACCATGGAAAACAATCCATATGCATAAATATAACCTCCAAAAATGCGAATAAATAAAATACCCGAAATCAACACCCTTCAGTGACGGGGGAGACCCGATCTCATCGAATGTGGCAACACATAAATTAAACCACGATTAAATAAATGCAAGTAAGCTTCTTGGATGTGGAAAACAGATGACATCAACCATACTAGGTCTTTAGTCAATCCTCGACATCAATCATACTAGATCTTTAGCCCATCTTAGACATCAACCAAAACTAGGTCTTTAGTCCATTTTAGACATCAACCAAAACTAGGACTTTAGTCCATCTTCGGCATCAACCAAAACTAGGTCTTTAGCCCTTCTTAAACATCAACCATACTAGGTCTTTAGTTCAAGCCATCAAGTTCAATCCTACTGGATCTTTACCTTGGGAAAACTCACCATCCGAAACAAGCTTACTTGACTTAAATATAAATACATGACCCCAAAAGAATAATCAATGCATTCAAATCATGTAAATCTCAAACATAATGCAACTCATGTAATGCAAACCCCAAGCCCACGTCGAGCTTAATAAAACCGGGCGAATGCCATCAAGACTCAATCGAGTCCAAAACCGATCCCTCTGCTCAAAGATCTAATGATCATTTATCAACATCAAATCATGCAAATGAAATGCAATTAAGCATATAACACATCCTAGACTCCACCCCGAGCATGTAAATATCAACAACGTGCAATAATATGCAACACGGTGCAATAAAAGCAACCCGTAAATAAGACTCCACATCGAGCCATTTAAACCGGACAAATGTCCCAAGACTATCTCAAAGTCAAAACCGAGCAAAGTGCTCCAAGCTTGCTATACCCATAAAATGTCGGTCATCATCGCATAAAACGCGTTTAAACATTGTTTAAGCAAACATGTATCCCAAAATCATCATTAACCCCAAAACTCAACACGGGTTAAACAAAAGGGGTTTCCCAAAGGACTCACACCCTTAATATTCTCATAATGACCCATAACACTAAAAGTGCATTTCCCAAATGGTTTATTAAAATCATTTACACTAACATGATTAAACCATCAAATAAACCTCATTTTGAGCAATTAATCTTTTAAAGACAATTTATGGTTTCTAACCATCCAAATATCCAAAAGCCCCAAATATGGGTGTTTTACACATTTATGAAGATAAACACTTCAAAAGAGTTAAACCATTCAAATAACTCAACCACATATATTTTCAAGTAAAACACATAAATATTTGGAAAATACTATTTTGGCATGTACAAAGTTTTCGCAAAGTAACTTGAACTCACCTTGCTAGATTAGGCTAAATCTAGATTTTCCCACGTAAGCTCCTTTGACGCAACTCGGATCCTCAAGCCAAATTTTCCAAAAACCTAAATTCATAAATTCCAACCATGAATAACTACATTTAACCATTTAGAATTGTTCTCCAAACATCAACCATCAAAATCTCCATTTATACCCAAAACCTCAATTTGACCTAACTTCTCCAAAATCATCCAAATCGAAATTGGAGAAACAAAACACTAGGAGATCATCAATGGAACATTTATAACTCGTATGAAAGTATAGAAGCTAGGAGGATGAACTCACCACTTAGGTTTTGATGAAAACCTAGAAAACCCCAAAAATCTGTAGTGTTGTGGATGAAACTTGCTCTTGCATCAATAAATGAAACCACACCACCAAACACCCTTGAATCTTCCAATGAACTTCAAAACTAACACACTATCCTTGAAAAGATCTAAAAATCGAAACCATGACACTTTGAATCGCCAAAAACGGAGGTGAAATGAGTGAGATATGAGGAAAGGAAGTTTAGGGCTAAAAATCTCGTATTTATGCTCCAGGTACCCGACGGCTAAAGTGACGTGCGAGAGTGACACAAGTGTCACTTTCGCTGGGCACTCTCGCCGTGGTCAAATAGCTCTCGGTATAAAACCGGCGAGAGTTACACGCGAGAGTGACACAAGTGTCACTTTCGCTGGTCACGTTAGCCGAGATTGTACCGAAAGTTGTTTTGGCCACAATTTCTTCGTTTTAGCTCTGTTTTCGCTCCGGAAAGGACCGTTGGACTCGTATTTGAATTCCCCATCAAACAAGACCATCAAATCTAGGATTTAATCCAAAATCCTATTTTTCTTAAAGATCGGTTCCACACCGATTCGAAATTGTGCTTATTCGAAAATTACGGGTGTTACAATACTCCCAAACTTATGATGATTTCGTCCTCGAAACTACATCCTTTACCACCCAAGGCTAACCGACTCAACACCGACTATAATTTATCAGTTCCTAACTGGAATCTAAATTCCCTCCACACGGTCTATAAAGACAAATCCTCGAACAATTGCTTATCAACAAAGCCCCTTCACGTACACTGTACTTATGTACGGGAGAACTTCCGACAACTGGAATAATTCCTAGTCAGACGACTTCGGTTGTCTCCCAACCTTATATGTTCCATACATCTCGATTTCGATTTCTGACTTTAAGTCAATCCAAGTTTTGTTCGCTAACGAACCCAACAGAATCATCAATTCTGATTATTCCTACCATTACTTGCCATCTACATCCAACGAGTTCTAATAGACTCCATGAATCCATCCCAACATCAATCAATAAACCGACATGTTATGTAACCATACACGAAGGTTATTCCACCAAAACCACTCGTCACAATTGAGCATCTTAAGGTTACTACAACTGTTACCATTATTTCATTTAGAATCTGACTACACCCTCCGAATTCGCTAACGGTCTCCGACCTCAGACCCACAAGCTTGACACCTAGTTATACCACCAAGTTTTGAACTCTAACAGGACTCCACACACGAGTTCCGTTTACCGAGTGTTCCCACGAAACTAAGGTTGTCAACAAAACGGTTATACCAACCTCAACATGCGTTACCGCAAGTCTAACCCTCCAATTGCCACAAGTACCTCGACTTTGGTGCCGATATCATACGGCCTATTGTCATAACATGTGCCCGAACGCTCGACTTTTCACAGTTGAGGTTCTATACAACTTACTCTTAATCGGGTTACTTAACCTTTCCCAATGTCCTAATGAGTTCAAGGTTTCAAGTGCATCATTCAATGAATATGCCAATCGACAAAACTTTTCATAGAAATTTTCAACACAAGGATTTTCATATCAAAATAATCGTATGCACAAAACTACTATTATCAAATTGGTAGTTACGCAAAAATGGACACGCTCGTCCCACATATGAAAATCATGTTGAAAATTATTTCATTGCAGTTCAGTTTACCCACAAAACGCAAAAGCGTAATAAACTTCTTCTTTAAAATGAACCGCCACGGTTCTAGTATGAATTGACTCATGACATGCACGTAAAGTAACTGCCCGACTTTAAACAGGGTGCAACAAAAGGTGTGCACGTATTTCAAAAGAAGTCCAACGACATTTGACTCCAAAGTTTCCCTTTTTACCATAAAATGGCGTGGCACAAGGTTCACCAACAAAATTTTGCGCGCGTCAGTTTATTATACAAAACGATGAAACGGTTTACAAACACACCTTAGTCAACACAAGATAACTTGTGCAAATTCCATATTTAAAACAAAACCCGTCCGTTTCCATCACTTGAAAATATCGACTAAAACATTATAAAACCTCAAATTGGGGTAGGCATGCAAGCTTGTAACGCTTCTTAGAAATTTCTTGTAATGACACACATGCACCAAGTAACTCACACCAAAATTTCAAGAGATGAAATCCTTTGAATTGATTTCCCAAGATTTCTCATCCGGTCCTATAATGACATTTGCATGAAACGTTTTGGCAAACTTGCACACAACAATGCGTTTTTCCAAAACATACGAGAAAATAAGTGTTAATAATTTATGGACACCAAAAAGGGTTCAAACCTATTTTCAAATTCCAAGTTGCACCAACGGTGCGCATCAATGTTCAAAACATAAGAATTCTACGCACCATAGTTTTATACAAGTCATTTTTCTAAAATCTTTAACACGGAGCACTTTCCTCAAAATTTTGTACTTTGAACATAAAACGTCAAAACGTCATTGCTAAAAATGTATTTGTCAAAAATACTCAAAACACACATTTCCTCCAAAACCAAAAATCTTTCAATTTTTCCAAAATATTCGACAATTCAAAATTGACCAATGTCAATGACTCATACATTCGTGTTTTTCAAATATCATGCATCATAAACCATTCGTGATCCTCACACCACTAAAACATGCTTTGACCAAATGGTCTCTCATTTAAACAAGGAGTTAATAAAACATTTTCATGCACGACCCGTTTATCAAAGTGTCGAGAAACAATGGTTACCAAGCTATGCATACCCCTAAGTCGATATAACGCATTTACATAAAAAGATAATGAAACATTTAACTGACCAAAAGCACACCAAGCAAGTCATTATGAAATGTCAACAAAATGTTCCTTCATGCATCACTTAAGCCACGTATAAATCAATCTATACACTGAACTATATACAACGAAATACTTAGTAACACAAACCTTTTGAAAGAAAAAGTTACGCGACACTAGAGTCCCAAACTCATCTCTTTTTAGTCGCCTTATGGCATAAAATTAACTTTTCTCAACAAAACTCGAGTGGGACAAAATGCCCAACATAACTCGTAAAGTTTTCACATAAGCAAATAGAGTATGCATATAGTAAAATTGTACCCACACGACACAAAACGTCGTACAATAAAACTCCATGAACTTCAATGGACTCAATGACCTCAAGTCAATAAAACGGCACTAAACATCGTGCTTCCAAGGCCATATCGCTATAAGCAAAATCATGAATGCGACGCTAAAATCCCAAAAATCCCCTTCTAGGGTAATATCATATAAACAACATTGTTTAACAACTCACATTGAACAAATTCCCAAAAAAACTTTACATAGACATAATGGAAACTAACTTTTCGTCCAAACTCTAATATATGTGGAGGAGATCCAATGTTAAAGTCACAAGCCGTAGTTATTGCCCTACATCTTAAACATCATAAAATATGATTATCATTATATCCAAAACAAATGTTGAACAAGAATGAAATAAGGCAAAATAAATCCCGGCGGAGTTTGCGACTCTCGCAATAAAATGATTTCATGCACGTTAAAACCATGATTCAAAATTTTGTGTGTGTGCCAAACATTTCCCAAAATTCATAACACAGTCCATATAAGGATTGGAAACACAAGAAATGGTTGATGAAATTTATTTTCAAAATAAACTTTGTGCATGACGTAGTCGGCATTCAACATCTCAACTCATACCCTTCCAAAACCCTTCGGTCCACCATTGTCATCCGGATGCTTTAACCTCTTAAGGCAAGTTGGGAATTACATCAATTAACTTTACGGTTTTTCCTCAAATCAAAGTCGGCTCAATCAGCCTATGGTTCTAGTCCAACCATCAATCTTGACCTGAAACGGTCTACTAAAAGCATACATCATGCTTATCGTCACTCTAAGTGACTAATACTAGAATCGTTCATCTATTCCAACGACTACTAGCTTAGTACCTCCTTTACTACCCCAACGATCATCACATTAAAGTAATTCAAGTATGCACATGTACTAGTAGGTTCACCATGACACTGGCCAGGTGTCACTATGAACGCACCGTACATGATTATCCTTGTTACTCTCGACGTGATTCTCGTTTCTAATAACATCCATCAACTTCAAAACATCCTATCTTAAAAGTGCCTAAAGGTGAATTTCACTCTCTTTTACTTAAACAAACACTAGTTTGAGTCTAGGTATCCAAAATCAACACCTAAATCTCTCAAACTTATGCTCTGATACCAACTTGTAACACCCTCAAATTTGGAACGAGCAACTAACATTAAAATTCAATAACATAACCATAGTAAATAAAATTATTTCTACATTGCATTCCTCAAATCACCTCGGAATTTAAAACATCATAAATTCTACAGTTTGTAACTTAAGACGGGCGTTACTTAACACCACATAAGTTGCTAGTCCAACAAGTGCGGAAAACTTCACTACTCGAGTCACCTCTCGTGCACTCTACTAGTACTCGCCACTTCGCAATGTAGCTAGAGCTACCCCAACCTGAGCCTGTTGCACATGCCGACAAATAAAAAGGGTTAGGCTTACGCCTAGTGAGTTCAAGCATTTTATCATGACCACATAAAAACATAAGTCAAAAGAGTATTAGTTTAGTCATGATTTCGAAAGAGTTTACTTTAACTGCAAATCATCCATTTTCCAACTCACACATTTCCATGGGAAGGTTCCCGAAAGGTATAATACGTTTTTCCAAAATGGATTACGTTTTCCAACTCACTCAAATACGTGAATAAGTCTAGTTTAGGCAAAACCTTCAAATACAGTTGACAATACATACTCGACTCGTAATACATGGAAACCATCCATTAGATATAACACTTTATTAAAACGTAATACGAAGCAAATGTAGCATAAACCCGTCCATCAACCATGGAAAACAATCCATATGCATAAATATAACCTCCAAAAATGCGAATAAATAAAATACCCGAAATCAACACCCTTCAGTGACGGGGGAGACCCGATCTCATCGAATGTGGCAACACATAAATTAAACCACGATTAAATAAATGCAAGTAAGCTTCTTGGATGTGGAAAACAGATGACATCAACCATACTAGGTCTTTAGTCAATCCTCGACATCAATCATACTAGATCTTTAGCCCATCTTAGACATCAACCAAAACTAGGTCTTTAGTCCATTTTAGACATCAACCAAAACTAGGTCTTTAGTCCATCTCCGGCATCAACCAAAACTAGGTCTTTAGCCCTTCTTAAACATCAACCATACTAGGTCTTTAGTTCAAGCCATCAAGTTCAATCCTACTGGATCTTTACCTTGGGAAAACTCACCATCCGAAACAAGCTTACTTGACTTAAATATAAATACATGACCCCAAAAGAATAATCAATGCATTCAAATCATGTAAATCTCAAACATAATGCAACTCATGTAATGCAAACCCCAAGCCCACGTCGAGCTTAATAAAACCGGGCGAATGCCATCAAGACTCAATCGAGTCCAAAATCGAGCCCTCTGCTCAAAGATCTAATGATCATTTATCAACATCAAATCATGCAAATGAAATGCAATTAAGCATATAACACATCCTAGACTCCACCCCGAGCATGTAAATATCAACAACGTGCAATAATATGCAACATGGTGCAATAAAAGCAACCCGTAAATAAGACTCCACATCGAGCCATTTAAACCGGACAAATGTCCCAAGACTATCTCAAAGTCAAAACCGAGCAAAGTGCTCCAAGCTTGCTATACCCATAAAATGTCGGTCATCATCGCATAAAACGCGTTTAAACATTGTTTAAGCAAACATGTATCCCAAAATCATCATTAACCCCAAAACTCAACACGGGTTAAACAAAAGGGGTTTCCCAAAGGACTCACACCCTTAATATTCTCAAAATGACCCATAACACTAAAAGTGCATTTCCCAAATGGTTTATTAAAATCATTTACACTAACATGATTAAACCATCAAATAAACCTCATTTTGAGCAATTAATCTTTTAAAGACAATTTATGGTTTCTAACCATCCAAATATCCAAAAGCCTCAAATATGGGTGTTTTACACATTTATGAAGATAAACACTTCAAAAGAGTTAAACCATTCAAATAACTTAACCACATATATTTTCAAGTAAAACACATAAATATTTGGAAAATACTATTTTGGCATGTACAAAGTTTTCGCAAAGTAACTTGAACTCACCTTGCTAGATTAGGCTAAATCTAGATTTTCCCAACGTAAGCTCCTTTGACGCAACTCGGATCCTCAAGCCAAATTTTCCAAAAACCTAAATTCATAAATTCCAACCATGAATAACTACATTTAACCATTTAGAATTGTTCTCCAAACATCAACCATCAAAATCTTCATTTATACCCAAAACCTCAATTTGACCTAACTTCTCCAAAATCATCCAAATCGAAATTGAAGAAACAAAACACTAGGAGATCATCAATGGAACATTTATAACTCATATGAAAGTATAGAAGCTAGTAGGATGAACTCACCACTTAGGTTTTGATGAAAACCTAGAAAACCCCAAAAATCTCTAGTGTTGTGGATGAAACTTGCTCTTGCATCAATAAATGAAACCACACCACCAAACACCCTTGAATCTTCCAATGAACTTCAAAACTAACACACTATCCTTGAAAAGCTCTAAAAATCGAAACCATGGCACTTTGAATCGCCAAAAACGGAGGTGAAATGAGTGAGATATGAGGAAAGGAAGTTTAGGGCTAAAAATCTCGTATTAATGCTCCAGGTACCCGACGGCTAAAGTGACGTGCGAGAGTGACACAAGTGTCACTTTCGCTGGGCACTCTCGCCGTGGTCAAATAGCTCTCGGTACAAAACCAGCGAGAGTGACACAAGTGTCACTTTCGCTGGTCACTTTAGCCGAGATTGTACCGAAAGTTGTTTTGGCCATAATTTCTTCGTTTTAGCTCCGTTTTCGCTCCGGAAAGGACCGTTGGACTCGTATTTGAATTCCCCATCAAACAAGACCATCAAATCTAGGATTTAATCCAAAATACTATTTTCTTATTTTTCTTAAAGATCGGTTCCACACCGATTCGAAATTGTGCTTATTCGAAAATTACGGGTGTTACAGTATTGATGAATTTTTTATACATATGTGTAATTAAAAAAGCATAAACATATAATGATGTCTTTCTATATAACTTTGTGATATATGCATTTTGTTCCATATTCATCCCTCTTGATCAAAGAATTTTACACTTAGGTCCTTCCAAGCCTTGTGTTGGTTTGACCTCCCCCATCCCATGCACCCTTGGAATTTGTTTTATTAAATCTTGTCCTTTTCCTTTCTTTGGATTCTCTCCTTTTATTATTTTTTAAACATATAATAAGATTAATCCATATGAATGACTTGAACAAAATAAAAAATATATATAGTCTTCGGTCTTGGTCCTACCATATTATACATTTTCTCTCTCTTTACCTCTCACAACCATTTCTTCAAACACTTGAGGATCCTCAAGTGGTTGATGAAAAAAGTCATCTTCAAGTTATCTTCTCTAATGGTTAACTCATCTTCAAGTCTTTTTCAAGCTTTCTTCAAATACCATTGGAGATCGTATTTTGTGATACAAAAAATTACATACTTAGGCCATGCGTAACGCCGGAGGGCTCGGCTCGGGCTCGGGCTCCTACGGGCTGTGGTACGCCCCTTGCGGGCTTGGGGCTCGGGCTGTGGGTTTGAAAACCCGAGAAACCCGATGGTTTTTCCTTTTTTTTTAAATTTTTTGTTAAATAATTTGAAAGGAGCCGTTGACAACGGCTATTTTAAAAAAAATTCCAATTTAATCACACTATATATATAATCCTAAAACCCATTTTATTTTTCACACAAAACAACTCTCTCATTCTCTCATTCTCTTCCATTCTCTATATTTTAAACAATATGGATTCGCCACAACCCGGTTCACCGACCGCATCATCATCATCCGTAGACACCGACGAGTTGTTGAATCTACAAAGGGAAGTTTTTCGACAGGCTGCACAATGGATTTATGGTAGCACCGCCTCATCGTCAACAAGAGAGAGGGCCGCGAACATAGAAAGAGGTCGAGTAGCTGCAAACGAGCGGCTTATGCGGGACTGCTTTGGCAACAACCCGGTTTATACACCGGATATGTTTAGGCGGCGGTTCAGGATGAGCAGGCAACTATTCGAACGAATAGTTGAAGATTTAGAAGGAGAGTGTCCATATTTTACACTTCGGTTGGACGGCAGACGCAAACAAGGTTTTTCTCCGATACAAAAGTGTATTTCCGCTATTCGGCAATTGGCGTATGGAGTAGCTGCTGACGCACTTGACGAGTACTTGAGGATGGGAGACAAAACGTCACGAGATTGTCTGCACGCATTCTGCACAGGTATTATTGAACTGTATGGTCAAAAATATTTACGCAAGCCTACTTTTATTGATATTCAGAAGTTGTACGCAGCGCATGAAGCTAAACACGGATTTCCCGGCATGCTCGGAAGCATAAACTGTACTCACTGGGCGTGGGCAAATTGTCCGGTAGCATGGCGAGGTCAATTCATGAGAGGTGATCATGAGCACCCGACAATCATGCTAGAAGCAGTGGCCTCTCAAGATCTATGGATCTGGCACGCATACTTTGGTGTTTCCGGTTCCAACAACGACATCAATGTTCTCAATCAGTCGCCCATCTTGAACGATGTATATGATGGAAAAGCACCCGACTGCCCTTTTGAGGTGAATGGAGCCACCTACGAGCACGGATATTATCTAGCGGATGAGATATATCCGGAATGGGCTACTTTCGTAAAATCATTTACGTGCCCACAGGACCCTAAACGACAAAAGTTCAAGTCCGCGCAAGAATCGGCACGTAAAGATGTTGAACGAGCTTTTGGCGTGCTTAAACAACGTTGGCATATACTTCATAACCCGGCACGCGGATGGGAACCGACAAGATTGGCAAACATTATGTACGCTTGTGTCATATTACACAATATGATACTCGAAGACGAATACCATGCTATTTGTGGTGGCGATAAAAACGACCTTTTCACGGATGATATCGAAACCCAAATCAGTGAGGAACAACGCGCGGCAAATGTTCGAGAAGTCAAAAATCGGGGCACTCATAATAACTTTCGGTCGGATTTGGTCGAACATATTTGGCGTATCCAAGTTCCCAACAATGACGACGAGTAGATTTTTAAATTTATTTTGTAATTTTTATTTTTAATGAATGATATGAATTTTTATTTTTATTATTTATCTTATTTTTATTTATTAAAAAATATATAAATATTTTTATGTTGTTAAATAATTAAATGTATAAATAAAAGAATTAAAAAAAATGAGGTGGCAAGAGGGCTTTAGGGTAGCGCTATGGGTCTTTAAGGCTTGAGGGCTTGAGGAGAGGGTTAGGAGAAAAGCTGATGTGGCGCTGATGTGGCATTGAGGGCTTGAGGGCTTGCGGTACTCATGGCCTTAGGCCATCAGTACCCCATGGAAAGAATCTTTCAAATATTCCACTCCACATCAGCGTCACATCAGCTTTTCTCCCATCCCTCACTCCATCCCTAACAATCCCTAAACACCCGTACCCCATTCACTCAAACCCTTTTGCCACCTCATTTATTTTAATTCTTTTATTTATACATTTAATTATTTAACAAAATAAAAATATTTATATATTTTTTAATAAATAAAAATAAGATAAATAATAAAAATAAAAATTCATACCATTCATTAAAAATAAAAATTACAAAATACAAAACACTACCAATCATGAAATTTTTGAATTTGCTCTTTTCTTGCTAAAGTAACCCTCAAAGCTTTTCCCATAAGGTGATCATGTGGGGCCATGAAAAACTCGAAGTCTTTATCAAATCGGTTTGCGCGTTCTTGATCCAACCTATGTCGTTCGAGTTTTGAGCGTTCGATTTCGAGATCGAGTTTTTTCATTTTGTATTCCATTGTATCATCAATTTTGTCGTTGAACGTCGTCAACAACTGAGTAACACTTTCGTCCGTATTCGCCCCGGACGTATTACTCGTTGATGATTTTTTTGCCTTGTTTCTCCCGATGGGTCGTTGAATTTGCTCGTCATCGTCATCATCGAAAGGTTGGGTACGTTTTGAACCCCGCGATGAAGTTGTCGTCATCGTTGGAACGGCTCCCCATTTTGGACATTTTTTTAGGACGTCCCAAGCTTGTTCGTGAGTGAAAGCAACTTTATGGCGTGCTAGATACCGTTCGTGTGCCGTTCGGGATATATCGGCCTCACTCATCCCGCTTGATCTATTATTGAGCAAGTTGTTGTAGATGCCGCCAAACGAATTAACTCTTTTATTGAGGTCGTTGAACTTGCTATTGAGTTGATGGGTTGATCTATAACCTGGTTCACGACCCATGCGAGTAAAGAACACATGCCCGATTCGGCCCCAAAAATTTCCTACATTTATGTAAAATTAAGTATAATAATAATAATAATAATAATAATAATAACAATAAAAATAATTACCACCGCTTTGTGCGTTACCGACCACGGGGTCCTCCGAAACGTCAACCCACGCCGACACTAACGCGAGTTCCTCGGCTTTACTCCACGTTTGTTTGGCGGCTTTCTTTGGTCTCGGATTTGATGGTTCCGGGTTAGATTGTTGTGTCGGGATAGATTGTGGTGTGTTCGGGGTAGAAGGTTGGGTTTCCGGAACAATGTCGTCGTCGAGATTGAAGTTGGCCGGAGTAAAACCTTGTTCAATCAACCCGGGACGTGTAAATTGGTAAGGAATTTGTTGGTGAAATTGTTGGTGAAATTGTTGGGGAAATTGTTGCGGATATTGTGGCGGATTTTGTTGCGACCATTGTGGCGGAATTTGTTGCGAAAATTGCGGATGATAACCTTGTTGTGTAAACGCTTGGAAACCAAGCTCTTGATCTTCTTGCGATTGTGGTGTATTCGGTCGGTTACGACGGGATGTAGGTGTTCTGTTTGAATTCATGATGAGAGAGGTGTGAAAAATAAGAGGTTGAGAGAATTTGAGAGAGTTTGAGAGGTGTGAGAAATAAGAGGTTGAGAGAATTTGAGAGGTGTGAAAAATAAGAGGTTGAGAGGTGTGAGAATTAAGAGGTTGAGAGGTGTGAGAAATAAGAGGTTGAGGGTTAAATATATAGTGGGATTAAATTGAGAAAAATAATTTTTTTTAGTAATAGAGCCGTTCAACGGCATGAATTTTAAAAAATTTAATTAATTTTTTTTTTTAAAAACCCTTCGGGATGGATCGGGATCCCATCCCCGGATTCCATCCCTTACCGCCATCCCCGCAACCTCCGTAGCCCATCCCCGCAGCCATCCCCGAGGGCCATCCCGCTTGGGGTACGGATGGCCTTATAAGCTCAAGAATTACCGCAATATCCAACAATTACTTTAAAACTAGATTTTATAGATTATTTTACTCTATCCAACAATTACTGAGATAATAAATTTAATGTTTTTAAAAAATATATTATGATAATTTACTTTAAAATATTTTAATAATATAGTATTAAAATCTTCAAAATAAATATTTATTAAAGTTTAACATATTTTTTTATAAAAAAAACTATCTTAATTTTCTCTATTTTAAAAAAACTATTTAAAATAGTTGTCGAACATGTTCTTGAAATTCCAAACCTAAAATATTAAAATACTATGGAATTAGTCAGTTAAAATTCCAGAATTGATCATTAATGTCCATAACTCTATGAAGAAGGGCAAAAACGTCAAGTATTTGAATGGTACAAAATGAAACTTGTACCATAAAAACAAGCAAGAAAGCATGGACACCTTACTATTGTTGTACAATTTTTGAACATGCCCAAAAACCCTACGTGGGTGGTTCCATCTAATGTTGTTGGTATACAACCATCTACAAAAGACATCAAATTAGTCCATAAAAACAAACAAGAAAGCGTGCACCCTTACATTTTCTTTTTATCATTTTGCCCCAGTTTATGCGTAACTCGACTAATTTTATGGATCCCTAAAGATAACGGTCAGAAAGATCTCTAACAGCCTTGAGGAAACTCGAACCGTTGTCCTATGGTCCAAAGGCATAACATTTATTTGTCAGTTTTACATGATTTTCTTTTGTTAATTGTGAGTGTCTGAATCAACTTCCACGCATGATCTTACGAGGAGACTCGAATTAGCGACTTATGGAAAGAAGCTCATGGCCTAACTCTCAAAGTTAACACAATTACAAATTGTTATTATTAAAAGATCGATATCGGCTCTTTTATGGGCGAATGAAATGTTTATAAATATATGATTTTGTACTAAAATCTTTAAACAACTCTAAAAATCAAAAGAATGGAGATCATTTCACCTTTGACCATGGCTATGGTATGCAAACTTTATGGCCTTTGTCTAAGACATGTAAAAATACAAACTTATGGGACATTTACAGAACGCTTACAGGTGTCTCTTACCTTACCGGGTAAGCATGGTAAAGACCGAGAATCTTACCCGCTGAGATACATAGCAAGGACCGAGAATCATACCTACTAAGTGAGGGAGACGACTCTTACTCGGTAAATGCTAACAGGTTAAAAGATCAGGGAGAATTTGGGAAATCTCTTCTCAATTTATCAAGATTGTTAACATTAGCACTATTTTTTAATTGATCTTGTTTCTTTTCTATCCATCAAGCAGTGATCTTTTAATGAGATACCCATTTTAACCTCCAAAGAAATGAACAAACCAAAAAATCACCCCTTTTCTATAGCAATCCAAGGTGCAAAAATCATCTAAAAGATCAAGAAAACAAGCAGTGGGAAGAATCTGGCATAACCTATGGACTTTAAATAATCAAAAACCAAGAAAAATATTGCATTTTTATAGAGAAGATGCATCAAACAAAACATCATTCAGCACATCATCATCACCATTTGCCACCGCGAAGAACTCTGAATCTTTATCGTCATCATTCGAGAAACCCCTTCTCTCGAGCTTCGAATGGGCAGCCACAAAAATCAACTTCTGCGCCTTCTCAATCGAGCTTCTTGATTGAGTCCGTTTCGAAAATGACCAATTCCATTTGAACCCACATGAAGTGGCATGAAGAAAGATCAATCTCACCGCTACTTTTCTCAAAGATTTGAATTCGGTTAGATAAGTTTCCCAAACTAGCCTGCTACTTTGTGGGTTAGCCATTCTCATTTTACCAGTGATTGGGTCTCGTTGTTTCAACTGCACGGCTTGTGCGTAAACTGGGTCAAGCCCTTCGGTTCTCCATTTCATAAGCTCCATTAAAGCAATGTGAGCTTCTTCTCTAGAAACGAGCCGTGTAATGAGCTTGTCAACGTCCTTTTCTTGCTCGGAAGTCAAGTATTTGAAAGGTGGCAAGTACTTGCCACTAGTGTCTCTAATAAGATAAAAGGGATCAAGAATGAAAGCAGCTGCCCAAGCTGGATGATAGTTTCTCTTAAACCTTTTATCAAACACCTTGTCTACATGATTTTCATTGATCTGAAACTCACCACACCAGCTCTTGATTTTCAATCTCAGCTCCTCCCAAAGAGGCAAACACTGCCCGATTCGTGGCCTTTCTTTCTCAATCTCTTCAGCCATCCCTCTAATCAATTTAACCAAAGAATGAACTGCTTCTAATTCTTTCCAGAATTGAGAATCCCTCACCATCTCTTCGATTTCCCTCCCAATTCGATCCTCCATTGAAACGATCTTGTAACTCTCATCAAGCAAAACCAATTGCAATGCTCTAGCTGAGCTTAATATATCCTCCACCATATTAAAGACGGGTTCGAATGCAAACGCAAACCCGTTTTCACCACCACAAATGGGTACCCGTAACAACCCTGCACGACCGTATTCTTGCAACTGATACTTGAGAAAAGAATTCTTGACTTGAGATTTCTTGTTCACAAAGTTTGCTACTTTGAAACAATTATCAGTCACATTATTGAACAATGCCATTTCTTTGCTAAAATCTTTAATCAAACCATAAACCCCACGAAATTGGCAGGATAAATTGATCATCCAATGATGTTGGGTTTCAAGATTTCTTAAAGCTTTAAACTTGAATTTATCAGAAACAATCCCAACACATTGTTGCAAATTTGTCTCACAAATCTCATTAACAGTTTCCCATAACACATTCTCAGCATCCTTTGAAAAAACATACCCACTTGTAAAAATAGCTCTTCTAAAAACCCCAGTCCCATTTGGTAAATTCACAGATAAATTCACCAAATTTTCGAATTCACCTGGATGATGACGATTATCATCACAATTCGATTTCTTCCACCCATCTGATGAGATTTGAAAGAACATGGCGTCGCGAATTCGAGCTTCGGATTCTAATTTCGCCTCTTTGTACTTGGAATCGAGTCTTTCTCCGGCGAGATCACGGCGGGAGACGGCGGGTAGTCCGATTTGGGTCAAGAAATTATTAAATTTTGGATGCTCTAAACTCGAAAACGGAACTGACCCACATTGTTCATACACCCAATCTGCTAATAATTCTAGTGATGAATCGATTTGGGATTTTGTTAAAGTTTGATAAGGTAATGATGTCGGAGTTTTGAGTTTTTTCACACTATCTTCAAACATGGCGAGCGCACCCAGATCCTCCTTGCCGCCGGATAACATCATATACCCACCGGCGGTTACATTCGCCGTCGGAAATGCAGGTGTGGAATCATTTCGGGTCTGGTAAGAATCGTCAACCCGGGTCGGATATCGGGTCGGGTCAATCATCGCAACCGGAGCAGCCGAGTAAGTCGGAGAAGGGGTAGCGGAGGTGTTGGTGTTGGTGGTGGTGTTATTACCGCCGCCGTCGCGGCGGCCGAAAGAGCCACGTTTCCGGTGGTTTTGCGGTGGTTGTGGTGACGACGATGAAGTTGGGGAAGATAAAGCGACGACGTTTCCGGTAAGTGAGATGGATGAAATGGGTTTTGGGTTTGGGTTCGGGTTCGGGTCGGAGTTAAAATTCCGGCAAGTTCCTCTTTTGAGATGCTCCGACGCCGTTCTGGATGGGTTGGAGGCGGAGAAAACGGCGGCGCATAGAGAACATCGGAGCTTGACGGCTTTGGGTAGACCCGTATCCGGATTTTGAACCAAAACAGGCTCCAGATGAGCCCAATACCAAGCACCTTTACCCTTAATTGCTTTTGTCCGTACCATCATCAATCCTTCATATCTTTTATGAACTTTCTTCACCACCGTCTCATCGGTTGACTCCGGTGGTGGTAGTTGGGTGGTGGCTGGGCTAGTCTCCGCAGCCATCATCACAGCAAAAAAAAGATTCAAATTTCTTGTAAAAGATGACTTATTTTTTGTGGGTTTGTGTAGAAATTGAATCTTTTGAGGAGGGGTATGGTTGAAAGATCGAAGCTTTCATTTCCAATGGCATTTTTGTTATGTGAGAGGTGGCCGGGAAATAAAGAATTGGAGGTGGTCGTTGGTGGTGGAGTGATAGCTCCGGCGATCTACAGGTGGGTCGTTTTCAACTGAAATGGAGTTTGGAATTTGGGTGAGGGGACGTCAAATGGGAGGGGGTTTTGGTGTTAGTTTTTAGGACACATTTTTAATAAAGAATGGTGACTGTTGGATGTGGGGTATTTCTAAATATAAATACTTGATATTCCATTAAAGTTAAAAAAAATTGTATTTTTTTAAAAAATATGTTTCCTTTTGTTTATAGTTTTTGATTTATAATTAAATACTTTTAAAATGTATGTATAGATTATAATATATGTTTTTTATACAATGCAAAAAAGATTTATTTTAATGTTTTTATGATAGAGAAAGCAAGATTATTTTGGTACTTTTATACTATAAATTCAGTTTTTCACTTGTTAATAATTACTATCACAAGATTATAAGGGGCCGAAAACTTAATCACTTACCTGGGTAAGTGCTAACTAGTAAAAATCAACACTATCACTTATTTCTCGGGTAAGATTTTAGTTCACAAAAATGTCATCGTATGCAACAATTTAGCCGGTAAGCGCTAATCCGTGGTAAGAGCCGTC